>CAKNYM010051059.1:106444-119607 GCA_932195095.1 Andricus curvator
AAAAAATTAATTTTCAACAAAAAACGAATTCTTAGGCAAAAAAATATGAATTTTCTCCAAAACATTTGAACTTTCAACCAGAAATTAAATAGCTGAATTCATAGTTCAAAAATTTCATTTTTAACAGAAAAAATGAATCTTCATCCCGAAAATATGAATTTTCAACAAAAATATAACTAGAATACAGTTACTGATTGAAATTTGCCAATCAAGAATTTTTCAATTTTGAATTGATTAATTATTTGATCTGATTGACCTGGAAAAATATTTTTCAACAAAGAAAAAAAAAATTGTGTTTGTTTCTAGAGACCACCCGGATATATTTTTGTTTTTGAGATAAGTGTAATTTATTTATTGCATGTATGTCTCCTAGATATAATAATTTTATTAATGATTTAACTCATTTCAAATAATTTTCACATTTTGAGCATTTGAAAATTTTTTTAATATTGATTTTTAAATTGTTTATGTTAGTAACATTAGGAATAATATTTTACAAATCGATAAAAGGGTTTCAAACAAATTAATTTTGATTTAAAACATAAATTTCTTTTGAATCAAAGATATTGAGAGTTTTGATAAAATAAATTTCAATTAAAGTTCCAATATTCTCTCAATTTCACTCTAGTGCGCGATTATTAATTGTGAATCTATTCAACGGTTTTTTAAATGTGGGGCAAAATTTCAATATTCGGCTCGATACTCGTCGAAAAGAAACCTTTGTGAGAAAGGAATTTGCACAGAAACTGGCAGCTGCAGACGTCGTCTTGTAAAATTTATTTTCATTGCCACTTGAGAAGACGTTACTTTGTAAAGGACGGTCTCGTCTTAGAAGCTCGAAAGAGCTCGCTACTAACCGGGAAACGCATTTCCGACTTAATCCGATCGATCTGATGTTACTCGACAAGTATCTTAATTAGGTTAGACGGTTTCTTGAATGGAGAGAAATAGACGTCAGAAAAAATGTCACCACAAGAAGATTAAATTATTTTAATAATATTAATGTAGTGAAGGCCTTTTCCGGGTTTTTGATGTTTTCATTGAAATATTTCCGACATGTTTCGACTCGGATCCGAGTCCTTTTCGAGGCGTAGTCCCGTAGAGGATACAATATATCGTAAAAATTTTTTTTTTTAGTTTAGTTTCTTCCAGTTCTTTACTAACCACACAGCATGTTCGTCGTGGTTTTGTTCAAGTTGTTGATAGTATCCACTGGTTGTCATTTTGCTGTTCAAGGTTTTGGGCCAGTATATAGATGTTTTAATTTTTTCCCCGGTATCTTATAATATTCATATAGTGAAGGCCTTTTCCGGTTTTTTGATGTTTTTATTCAAATATTGCCGACATGTTTCGACTCGGATCCGAGTCCTTTTCGAGGCGTAGTCCTGTAGAGGATACAATATATCGTAAAATTTTTTTTTTTTTTAATTTAGTTTCTTCCAGTTCTTTACTAACCACACAGCATGTTCGTCGTGGTTTTGTTCAAGTTGTTGATAGTATCCACTGGTTGTCATTTTGCTGTTCAAGGTTTTAGGCCAGTATATAGATGTTTTAATTTTTTCCCCGGTATCTTATAATATTAATATAGTGAAGGCCTTTTCCGGTTTTTTGATGTTTTTATTCAAATATTGCCGACATGTTTCGACTCGGATCCGAGTCCTTTTCGAGGCGTAGTCCTGTAGAGGATACAATATATCGTAAAGAAATTTTTTTTTATAGTTTAGTTTCTTCCAGTTCTTTACTAACCACACAGCATGTTCGACGTGGTTTTTTTCAAGTTGTTGATAGTATCCACTGTCGGCAATATTTCAAGAAAAACATTAACAAACCGGAAAAGGCCTTCACTACATTAATATTATAAGATACCGGGGAAAAAATTAGAACATCTATATACTGGCCTAAAACCTTGAACAGCAAAATGACCACCAGTGGATACTATCAACAACTTGAACAAAACCACGATGAACATCCTGTGTGGTTAGTAAAGAACTGGAAGAAACTAAACTAACGAAAAAAATTTCTTTACGATATATTGTATCCTCCACAGGACTACGCCTCGTAAAGGACTCGGATCCGAGTCGACTCATGTCGGCAATATTTCAATAAAAACATCAAAAACCCGGAAAAGGCCTTCACTACATTAATATTATAAGATACCGGGAACAAAATTAAAACATTAAATTATTTTTTCCACTTTGTCTAAAATGATTGGATTCATTAGTAATAGCACTGAAAAGTTTCTTTGTGGCATTACAAACAAGTTAAAATAAACATTTTCAAAGAAATTCTTACCACTGGGCACGTCGATTGAAAATTTTCAATTTTTTGTTTATATTTTGTATATGGAAAAAAAATTTTGTTCGGATAAAGTTTATGGATGTCAATAACCATAGACGGATTTTTTGATGCTCTTTTTCTTAAACTAAGGAAACACGTACACATTTTTAAGTTTCGAAGGAAATTTTTTTTCTATTTATATTGGATCAAGTTTATTGGAGTGAATAACTGAAGACGGAAAAAAGTAAGAAACAAATTTTTTCGTCGAAATATGATATTTCAAAAAAATGACGAAATGCCTAAAGCTGCCAAAAAATGTTTTTACTTTTTTGATGCTCTCTTCAATAAACTGCTGAAACAAGTAAATATTTTCAAGTTTCAAACAAAGATATGTACGTGTTTTCTTAGTTTATTAATAATACCATAGAAAAATAAAAAAATAAAATAATAAAATGAAACATTTTGGTGGCAACTTTAGGTACAAATGGAAGAAATTGCATTTGTTATCATTTTTTGAAATATTACATTTTGAAAATAAATTTTGTTCTTACCTTTTTTCCATCTTAGTTTATTTACTTCCATAAACTTTACCCAAGACAATTTTTTCAAAATTAAAATTGGAAAATTTTAAATCGTCTTACCCAAGGGTAAACTTTTCAGTACTATTACCAATGATTTTAGTCATTTTGAGGTTTTTCAGCTCACCCTACTTGACACTTTTTCCCCTACTCACCCTTTTTTTTCCTATTTCAAGAAACTTTTTCTTTTACTCGTTTTCTTACTTTAATTCGAACTCAATTAATTGAATGCAAAAAGATAATATCATTACTCTTGGTGCACAGTTTATCTCTTGTTGTAACAAATTCTACTATTTGACTGAATATTTAATTCTTTTTGTTTTTGTAAATTCACCAATTTTTTTGAATGGTCCTGTTTTTTGGTCGGAAATTTAACTCTTCTGTTGTGCATTCGTCTGTTTGGGCAGAAGATTCGAGCTTTTGAATTGAAAATTCATTTCAAAGGTTTTGTAGCCCGGAAAAAAACCCTCAATTTCGATTGGGTGTCCCTCCTACGTACATTTTTCCAAGCAGGAGAAGTGGGGTGAATAGGGAAAGGAAGGGAAAATGTGGGAAGTGAAAGTAGCACTAGTGATGAGGAAATGAGGGAGCGGAAGTAGGGGAATTTAGAATAAGTGAAGTGAGGGGTAGTTGGGGGAGGGAAGGGAAGTAGGAGAAGCGAGAGGTTGATAGAGGAATTAGAGAAAATGAGGGGAGGAAAATCAGGGTAAATAGGGGAGAGAAAGTAGGAAAAGTGAAGGGTAATGCGGAGAGGGAAAGTAGGGGAAGTTCGGGAAAATAAAGGATAAGGAACTAGGGCAAGTGATGCGAAATTATATAAGGAAAGTGAGCAAAATTATCGTTGGTGATGTAAGGAGAAATGAGGGGTTGGGAAGTGGGGAAATGGGGGAGGAAAACTAGGGAAAGTGATGCGAAATTAGGGAAGGGAAGCGAGGGGAAATTATGAGAGGGGAAGTTAGGGGAAAGGAGGCGTTAGAAGGTGAAGTAAATAATGAAATTGGGAAGTGCATAATGGGCAGTAAGGGGTGATAAGGGACGGAAATTAGGTATGTAGGACAGTGAAGAGAAATGAGGGAGGGGAACTAGGGAAAGAGATGCGAAATTATATAAGGGAAGTAAGCAAAATTATCGTGGGTGTAGTAAGGAGAAATGAGGGGTTAGGAAGTGGGGAAATGGGGGAGGAAAACTAGGGTAAGTGATGCGAAATTAGGGAAGGGAAGCGAGGGGAAATTATGAGAGGGGAAGTTAGAGGAAAGGCGGCGTTGGAAAGTGAAGTAAATAATGAAATGGGGTAGTGCATAATGGGAAGTAAGGGGTGATGAGGGAGGGAAATTAGGTAAGTAGGAAAGTGCGGAGAAATGAGGGAGAGGAACTAGGGAAAGAGATGCGAAATTATATAAGAAAGTAAGCAAAATTATCGGCGGTGAAGTAAGGAAAAATGAGGGGATGGGAAGTAAAGTGAGTGGGGTAATGGGGGAGGACAACTAGGGAAAGTGATGCGCAATTGGGAAAGGGAATCGAGGGGAAATTATGAGAGGGGAAGTTAGGGGAAAGGAGGGGTTGGAAAGTGAAATAAATAATGAAATGGGGAAGTGCATAATGGGAAGTAAGGGGTGATGAGGGAGGGGAATTAGGTAAGTAGGAAAGTGCGGAGAAATAAGGGAGGGGAACTAGGGAAAGAGATGCGGAATGAGGGAAGAGAAGTAAGGGGAAATAATAGAAGGGGAAGTAATGGGAATTGAGAGGTGCGGAATAAAGTAAGTGTGAGAATGGGGTAGCGGAGTAGAGAAAGGAAGGGAATCCGGAGGGAAGTGGGAGGTAATGAGGGGTTGAGAGGGAAAGTGAGGGGAAATTATGGGAGGGGAAGTAAGAAAAGTAGGAAAATCATCGGCAATGTGGGAAGGCGAAGTAGGGGAAATGGCGGGGAATCTAGGACAAGTAAAGGGTGTGTAACTAGAGAATCTGAAGAAAAATTATGCGTGAAGTAGGGTAAGTGATTGGAATTGAGGGGTGAGGAAGTAGGGAAAGTGTGGTGTCATGAGGGAAGGTGAGTCAGGAAAAGTGAGGGAAAATTAGCGCAGAAGTGAGCAAATATTGAGGGAGGGAAGGGAGGTGACATCACCGGAAATTATGAGAGGGGACGTGAGGGAAGTGAGCGGAAGGCCTAGTAGGGTGGTTCCAGTGAGTAGGGGAGGGGAAGTCTTGGCTGTTCAAGAGAACGGGGGGAAGGGGAGTGCTAGCTGCAGAAGTGAGGAGAGGGGGAAGTAGTGGAGAGGGGTAAGTAGAGGAGAAAAAAGTTAGGGATAGAAGGAGAAGCTAAGGTTGAAGTGTGGGTTGGGGAATGAGGGGCTGTAAGGCAGGTGATATTATTTTCCGTAGAAATTCAACTATCTTTAAAAAAACATGTCTTTTTTGCTTGGAAATTCAACTATTTTATTGAGAATGCAAAAAATTTGGACTTGAAATCGTTAAAATATTGCACCTATACCTTAATTCTACTTAAACGAATTTCTATCCCTATTATTCACCTATTTTCGCGAAAAATCTTCCTATATTTTTCTTAGGTTTAAAGCTACCATTTATGGCTGTGAAGTACGTTGTTTTTAACCGTTAAGTATGGACGTGCATTCAACAAAAAATTAAAAAGTTCAAATTGAAAATTACAAAAAAATTGTTTTCAAATTTAAATTAAAAAAATTTATAAGATAAATCAAGTTTTTTTTTTTAATTACATTTTTTTAACATGTGGAGCCCCCTGGCATTCCTCGAGGCTGCCATTATTAGAAGCTTCAGTTTCAGTTGTGAAAATGTGGTTCTGCGTGTAATTGGTGAGTAATATCAATTTATCGGAACTCGGAACTCGTCGTCACAGAAAAATTGTATAACTTAATCATCCCTTATTTGAGAAAAAAGTGGCAGAATAGGATTGAAGTATGGACGTGCGGTCTATTAGACCGCACCATGCTTCTAATATATGGGTCCTTCCTCCCACGCGTGTAAAAGATAATTACTAATAAAAGTTGATAAAATTGATCAATTTCTCACTTATTTCAATGCCCCCTGAGGAAGGTTAGAATTTCTTGTGCCTTTGACTACTGATGGGTAGAGCTTGACATTACTTGCACCTGTTCAGGGACCTCTAAACCAAATTAGTATGCAGTGGTCTTTCCTAAACTGCTGAACTGTAGAGTGAGGAGCATTTTGAAAGGCCCTAGAGTCCCGGAACATCGTTAAAGATAAACACATAATACTTCCGGTTAACATCACATTCCCAAGGGCGTTGTTGAGTAATTGGATATATATCACAAGCTATCAAGCGGAAGAAACAGCTTTTCTTCACTATAAGCTACTGAGGACGTTTACCTACTCTTCAGCGCGAGTGCTTGCATTCTTAAACGACTCCCTTGAACGAGACACAAGATTGCACTTTACACCTTCGATAAGATTAAGCACCTAAATTCAGACCAGACCTTTTCAGGATGTTCCCACCTTAAAGAGGCAAGAGTTACATATCATTCTCACTAGATTTGTACAAACTAACAGTGTGGCTGGTAGGGTGGTCCAAAAATGCGTAGAAAATTTTTAATTCATATTTTCATACATATCTTCTCCAAATTTGCATGAATCCACACAACAAATTAATGCGTAGACTACCGTTGAAAATTATCTACACGACTAGCGCGAGCGGTAATAAAAATAGCTGCTGACATTGAAATGTTATTACTTGTTCAAAAAAAAGCAAGAAACTTTTGGAAAACTTATGAAATTTATCGTTGCAGCTCCCTTTTAAGGTCTTGATACCTCCTCTCCTTTTTTTTCTTATTGGCAGCGATGTTGCATTCGGACGAAGCCGAGAATTCGATTACGAATATAGTTCGTTTCTCGAAGTCTTGGAGAACGATGTCAGACCTCGAATGGATTTTCAAAGAAAAATTCAAGAATTTTTCGAATTTTGTACCTCGACTTCAATTCGTGGCATGACCATTCAACTATTATTATTATTATTATACCATTGGGCCATATTCATTTCGGGGTAAGCGTGACGCACTGGACGAAGTAGGAGTGATAAGAGGAAGCGGATACAGATTTTTAGATTGTTCTAGAATTCCCTTTTTATTTGTTTAAATAACAAGTTCCTTCCGCAACACTGCTCCGACCCAGGATGCTGACCAATCTCTCTAGCGATCACCTCAAGTGAAGAGCCTATTGAATACACTACCAAGATATACGTACTTAGCAACTCATTCTATTCTCTCTCAATTTAGGACAATGTTGCACATTGCTTTTTCACTTTTTCCTTTGAAACACTTTAATTTTTCTACGTTAATTTTGAGGCCCATGTTCCTCATGCTTGTATTCAGTTTCTTTAACATTCTTTGCAAGTTTTCGATTGACTATGCCATAACAACCTTATCATCTTTGAATGCTAACCCACGTACCCTCACTGTCCCGAGATCCACACATTCTTCGTCGAAGAGGGGCATCCTTAGACACTTGTCCAAGAATGTAATAAATAGTGATTTAGTTGAAAATTCTACCATTTTTTTTTTAATTCAAAATTCATCGTTTTTGTCACAAAATTTAAATTTTTTGTCGAAAATTCATCCTTTTAGATTAGATATTTATCTTTTGTTTCGGAGAAGTAATCTTTCTTCATTGAAAATTCATGTATTTTTTTGTAATTCGTCTTTTTTTGTGAAAAATTTGACTTTTTTGATGAACATTCTTCTTTTTGGATAGACAATTATTCTTTTATGTCAAAAAAGTAATCTTTTTTTAATGTACATATTTTGCTAATCTAATCTTTTTTGGTAGAAAATTTAACTGTTTTGTTGAAAATTCGTCCTTTTGGATTAGAAATTCTTTTTTTACGGTATGAAAGTAATCTTTTTTGTTTAAAAATTCACGTATTTTGTTAATTTTATCTTTTTTGTTGAAAAATTTAACTGTTTTGTTGAAAATCCGACGTTTTCGATGGAAGAATAATATTTTTTGGTGGAAAGGTCATCTTTCTTGGTAGCAAGTGATTTTTTTTTTTTTAAATTCAACCATTTGGTTAAAAATAGAACTATCTTGTTGAAAATTAAACTATTGTGTTAAATTAATCTTATTAGGGCGGAAATTTTAATTTTTCGTTGGAAATTCGTACTTTTGTTTTAAATTAGATCCTTTTTGTTAGAAAATTAATTATTTTCAATTGTTTTTCTTTTTGAATACAAAATTTATATTTTATAGTAGAAAAGTAATCTTACATAGTAGAAAAGTCATCTTTTTTGTTTGAAAATTAAATTTTTTGTTTTAAGTATAAGAATTTTGTTTTGAAAATTCGACCAATTGGTTAAAAATTAATCTTTGTAGGTTGTAAATTTAATTATATTTGGTTAGATCTTTAAATACTTCAGTAAAAATTCTTCTCTTTTGATTGAAAGTTCAATTTTTTAGTTGCAAATGCAACTATTTGGTTAAAAAAAATTATGTTTGAAAATTATCCTATTTGGTTGAAAATTCGTATTTCCTAATTGAAACTATTTCTTTTAAATTAGACTTTTCAGCTTTAAGAATTAACGCTTTTCTTGAAAATTTGACAATTTTTTTCCAAAATCTAATATATTATGACTCGAAATGAAAGGAATTTAGAAAGCGTTTTATTTCTTTTCCTATAATTTTCCTATTTTTTCAAAAAATCACCCTATTTTCCCTGTTTTAAAAGCAGTTTGAGCTGTGAATTCTGTCTTTTCCGAAATATAATTTCTGTTTCCTTATTAAAAAAAACTGTCATGAAGAAATTAAGCGCAAGGGGTCTTGAAAATATTTTAATTGACTCTAATTCAATTTAAGTTCATAACTCGTGTTTCATACCTAGAGTTGATTAAAACGAATTTCTGTTGATTCACAGTTTGCTGATTGTTCGGAATTAGTGAAAACGATCCCTGTTATTTCTTCCAGGGATTTCCTTTCACTAAGTACAAACTTGGAGCGTCTCTAGATCCTTTTCCGTTAAAATTAGCTTTTGGAAATTCCCCTGGAAACTTGGTTTATTTCTCTTCTGGTGGAGATAAACCTATGGAATTATTGTTGTCGAGAAGAAAGTGTTCTCGACTTCGGAAATTGAGTCAAACAGTGATACTCTGATAATTAATGAAAGGATCGTATATCTGAAGTGAGAACTTCCTAAATCGAATCAGCCATAAAAAAATGGAAACAATTTTGCTTGAGTGAACAAGCGTTTATTGAAAATAAATATAAATTTTAATTTGAATACAACATCTATCAGGGGGAGGGAGTACGTGGTCAAAACTATTTATGACAAAAGATATTTTCAAGTCAGTGAATAACTAAAAAAACAAAAGTTTCAAAGATTTTTTGTAAATAGCTATTTGTCAGCGTAATCTAGTGCTTATTTAGTAAATTAAATATAACAAAATGTTATTTTATTTTATTGATGATTGTAACAGTATTACTTGCATTATCCGTTTCTGCGATATTTTGAAAAATGTATACCCTTCTTTTCAATTTCCGAAAACTTATACTTTATACTGTTCTTGACATCGGATGTTCAATTGTGGAACATGAGACGATCACTCACATCTCATTCATTTCTGAATTTTATACAGTTGTGAAATGCATAAGACGATCAATCACATTGTTACTTGTTCATGAATTTCATAAACTTCTAAAAAATAAGGCGATCAGTCACATTGGCACTTGTTTCTGAAATTCATGCAGTTCTAAAACATAAGACGATCGATTTAGAAAGAAATTACATTGTGAGTGATCGTCTTATGTTTGAGAACTGCATGAAATTCAGAGACAAATAACAAAGTGATTGATCGCTTTGTGTTTTAGAACTGTATGATATTCATAAGCAAGTAACAATATGATTGATCGTCTTATGCTTGAGAACTGCATGAAATTCAGAAACAAATAACTATGTGAGTGATCGGCTTAGTTTTAGAACTTTATGAAATTCACAAACAAGTAACATTGTGATTGATCGTCTTATGTTTTCGACCTGTATGAAATTGATAAATCAGTAACAATGTGATTGATCGTCTTATGTTTAGAACTGCATAAAATTCAGAAACAAATGACAATGTTGGTGATCATCTTATGTTTTAGAACTGTATGAAATTCATAAACAAGTAATAGTGTGATTGATCGTCTTATGTTTTATGACTGTGTGAAATTCAGAAACAAATGAGAATGTGATTGATAGTCTTATGTTTTAGAACTGTATGAAATTATTAAACAAGTAATAATCTGATTGATCGTCTTATCTTCAACAATTGCATACATTCATAAGCAAGTAACAATGTGATTGATCGTCTTATGTTTATAACTTCATAAAATTCAGAAAAAAATGGCAATGTTAGTGATCATCTTATGTTTTAGAACTGCATGAAATTCAGAAACAAATGAAAATTGATCGGTCGCCTTATGTTTTAGAAATGTACGAAATTGATAGATCAGTGACAATGTGATTGATCGTCTTATGTTTAGAACTGCATAAAATTCAGAAACAAATGACAATGTTAGGGATCATCTTATGTTTTAGAACCGTATGAAATTCATAAACAAGTAATACTGTGATTGACCGTCTTATGTTTGAGAACTGCATGAAATTCAGAAACAAATAACAAAGTGATTGATCGCTTTGTGTTTTAAAACTGTATGAAATTCTTAAACAAGTAATAATCTGTTTGATCGTCTTATCTTCAACAAATGTATACATTCGTAAGCAAGTAACAATGTGAATGATCGTCTTATGTTTGAGAACTGAATGAAATTCAGAAACCAATAACTACGTGAGTGATCGGCTTATCTTTTATAACTCCATGAAATTCAGAAATAAATAAAAATTAATCGGTCGCCTTATGTTTTGGAAATGTATGAAATTGATAGATCAGTAACCATGTGATTGATCGTCTAATGTTTAGAATTGCATAAAATTCAGAAACAAATGGCAATGTTAGTGAACATTTTATGTTTCAGAACTGTATGAATTTCATAAACAAGTAATAGTGTGATTGAGCGTCTTATGTTTTAGAACTGCGTGAAATTCAGAAACAAATGAGAATGTGATTGATCGTCTTATGTTTTAGAACTGTATGAAATTCATAAACAAGTAATAATCTGATTGATCGTCTTATCTTCAACGACTGTATACATCCGTAAGCAAGTAACAATGTGATTGATCGTCTTATGTTTGAGAGCTGCATGAAATTCAGAAACAAATAACTACGTGAGTGATCGGCTTATGTTTTAGAACTGTATGAAATTCATCAACAATTAATAGTGTGATTGATCGTATTATATTTTAGAACTGTATGAAATTCAGAAATAAATGAGAATGTGAATGATCGTCTTGTTTCCCACAATTGAACATCTGACGCCAAGAACAGTATTAAGTACAAATTTTTAGAAATTGTAAAGAATTCTTCAACATATCTCAGAAACGTATAAACCGAAATTAAATTTGTTTACAAATAATTATTCTTTATGAAAAAAAACAAATTGAATTATATTTTATGTCGCAGAAGTATATATATAATATATAATTCAACTATTTGGTTAAAAGTTCAATGCTTTGGTTAAAGAATTGTGTATTATGTTAAAAATTCGTTTTTTCTTTCTATAAAATTGATTTTTTGAAAAAACTGGTTTTTTCAAAATCCATCTGTTTGAGTTGAGGTTTAAAGTATCTTGTTGCAAAATTCGTATTTTTTTGTTAAATTCAATTGTTTCTGATTTGAAATGAAAATATTTTTTGGTTAAAATATGTACTATTACTTTCTTCAAAATTCATTTTTTGCTGTTAAAGATTCATAATTTCAGTTAAAAATTCATCTTTTTGGTTGAAAGTTAATCTTTTTTGATCGAGGATTCAACTACTGTGTTAAAAATTAATTTGTTTTAATCGAGAATTTAGCTATTTCGTTAAAAATTCATAATTTTGGGTTAAAAAATTAAACTGTTCTGTAGAACATTTATCTCTGTTGGAGAAAGTTCCATCTATTTTGGTTCAAAATGCAACTGGTAAAAATTATTATTTTTGTTGTTGTTGAAATATGAATTATTTATTACATTTTTCATTGAGAATTTATCTCCTTTGGCTGAAAGAAATGAGCTCAAAAAATAAATATTCATTCGAAATTCTTATTTTGTATTAAAAATTGATTGATGATGCTAGAAATTTCAAATTGTAAATGATTCTTTAATAATGAAGGCAAAAATTCTGTTAATAACATTTGACAAAATCTTTTAAAAATAACAAACGGATTCTATTTATAACCCCTTTACTATATTTGATGATATAATTCATTTCTGAATGTTTCTAAACATTATTGATGAAACATAACATTTTAATTGTAAATTTTTTTAATATTGTAAAATAATTCTGCTTTTGACATTTTGCTATAACGCCATAATTGGTCAACTTTTTCACACTTTTATAGAGACAAAAAAATGGAATCAAAAAAATTAGAATATCCTAATTTACGAAGAGGATACATTGTTGGTACCGACAAAAAAAATAACGGTATTGACAGTAAGATTTATGGGAAAATTTCCAATCGCAGCTTATTCAACAATTTCTGGTGAAACACGGTCTTACACTACATCGGCAGCCCCCATATAGTTCTGACCTGGTAGAAATAAATTCTTGATACATTTAAAAAAAATTTTGACACTTTGAATAGTTTTGAAAATTTTACGTGTTTACCGTGGTAAAATTTAAAAAAACTATTTAAGATATCGGAAATTCTTCCAAAATGTATTGAGAATCAATTACTACTGATTTCTTTCAAAAATTTCACACTAATCGTTTTTGCCTAATAGTTGACCTAGAAATTGATGGTGACATGTTCTAGACATTTGGAGAAATACAAAATTATATAAAAAATTTTACGATTTGGAATATTAAATGTTTTTATTATGTAGAGGAAAAGTCCTCACAGTTGTTCGATGTGCACAGGGAGTAAAAAGGAATATCTATAAAATTATTACAATGCAATCCCTGAATATCTATGATTTTTTGGTATTGACGTATTTTAGAAAAGTTATGTTTGTATGCTTTTCGTATTTAATTTTTTTTCAGAAAAATAATGTTTTGACATTTTTAACTACCTGAAAGTCCTGGTCGTACACTTTGGAAAAAAATTCAGAGAATGAAAAAAACATGATTATCAATCATTTTGATTAACAAGATTATTAATTGCTTCACTCAGGTGCGTCTGTAATAACTGAAGGAAAAAAAGGAAAATGATTTATTCTTCAATAATTTTTCAATTATGATAAAGAAAAAAGGTT
>CAKNYM010051059.1:119617-155060 GCA_932195095.1 Andricus curvator
CTCAATGCAAAAAGTATGCCAAGTAAAACTACATGAATTTGTGAAATAAAACTTATTTGAACATTTTTCATAGGGTTCTTTACAACAACAAAGTTTCTTAATATATTTTATTATTAATATTTTTTTTTCACTTAGCCAGCATTGATTTCACAAATTCATGTACTCTAAAAAAATGATTAGTTGGCCCAACTGTTTCTAAGATATGTGTTTGTAACATTGGTACTGCATTATTGTTAGTTGGGACAACAATTTTATTAGTTGCTGGTGCTAATTAAATAGTCATTGCAAATGGAACTATTCTGCCAACTAAGAAAATAGCAGTACCATATTTTACTAAGTAAAAGGTTTGTCCAAATATCCAATTTTTTCAGTTTGGTTGTACTTGGAAGATTTTTGGGATCATAGATGTTTTTGGTGGGTTCAATTTCTATCAAATTTGAATTCATGCCGAAAAATAGTTTTTCGTGTTTCCAGTTTTGAAAGAAAATGAAAGAAAATTGATGCTTTCCAGGCCGTCGGGTTAATAATAAGTTTAAGCAAACTTTCTTATTTGTATAAACATTAAGAAACTGAAGGAAGAAACACTTTTTTATATTAGGTCAAACTGTTGAACTGATTGAAACTGAAATGAAATAGCATCAGCAATAAATTTAAATTATTCAATATTTGAAAAATAACATAGAATTTTGGTTTATTTGTCTGATATATTTGTTTGAATTTTCGTTCTAAAAAATCATTTAAATATCAGGCGTGTTTATTTTCGTCGATACTAAACCGCTTTCTCCACAGGTTATTAAATTCCGAAAATGCAGTGATATTATATTCACAAAAATACACTTTTCTCTTCCATCATATTTTTCTGTTGAAAAATGGTCAGCATGCGTCATGAAAAATATTTTTCTCTAGTTTCAACACCAGACTGGCAATATCGAGTCGCGAAAAGCCAGACGTAAAATGACTGAGAGCTGATCCACTCCCCTTTAAGTTACATTTACGACGGAAAATGTTCCGCTTGAGGTAATTCTCAGTAGGAAATAACCGTAATAATTTTTAGCGACTCTTCATTAAACTTGTAGAAATAAAGTGGTCGTACGTTTGCCCTAATTTAGAGTGTTAAATTTTTTGATGTTTTTCTCATTCTAAGATTAGTGGGTGTAATTATTTCTCAAGTTTATTTATAACTTGGCTTTATGAATGAAATGGGAACTTTTTCCATTTAAATTGAAAGCATCCAAATTTAGAATTCAACAGGGTACTGTCAAACTTGGTAATTTCGGAGATATGAAATAAATTACATAAAAGACGAAGTGTTCCAAAAATAGTAATTGCGATGAAAATATGAAAATTATAATTTGTGCACATGTCTCATCTATTTATTAGTTTTTGTTAATAGAAGATTTTTCGTTTTTTTCGTCCACATAAAAGATTTCGTAAGGTAAAATTAAGTCTTATTACTTAGGGGAAGGATTTTATAAATATTTTAAAGTATAAATGCATTTAATGGTTATTTAATGCAAATTTTTCCTTTATATTATAACTTTTATAATTTCAAGTTGAATTAACATTTATTTGAAGATTTTCATTTATAACATATTTCTACAATTTTTTTCAAAATTGTTTATAAACTGTTTTTATAAAATTCACACCAATAACCATAGGGTAGGATGGGGCGAGATGAGCATAGTTGACATTTTTAATGCCAGTATTTGAAACATGGAATTCACTGCTTGAAAGTAAGTCGTTACATATATTCTATAAACATTTTGAATAATAATTTCACCAAGATTAAGCAAGATTAGAAACGAATATGAAATACTAGTGCGCGTGGCTCATACCGCCCCATGCCTGGGGCGGGATGAGCCACTTAATGAAAGCACTTATTATATATTATATTCAAGGAGTAGGTGTTACGTATAAGCATATTAAACAATAAAAATATATCTTTAATAAATTTTGCAAAAAAATTTTGGAAGATTTTGAATTTTTACATCAAAATTATACAGGAATACGTTCTGCCCATATGTGTGCAATTGGAATTTGAATAGTCATTATAGATATTATTATATCATTAAGCCATTTCCCTTTCGGGGTTGGCGTGACTTGCTCGATTGGAAAATAGTAGTGTGTATATGGGTATATAGATATAATCAAATTTATTGGAATGTCTACATTTTTCAGGTAAGCCTCAAAACTTAGGTACTTTTTTGTTAGCTTAATATTCACGAACTTAAAATTCAAATATTTAAACTGAATACAAAATATCTTCTTAAGATAGTTATGTAGAAACTTAATGTGATATATTAACACGTATGTATTAGTATTAGTTTTGATAAAAATACTTGAACACATAGAAGCTTAGGTACTTATTAGCAATCTAAATCACAGAACAACAGTTACTCTGTTGACAACTACAATATTCATATTATTAAAAACAAATATTTGGAAATGATCACAGGACATCGATATTACAGTACATTGATGATAGATTTGATGCTTTCACGATGATTCATTATAATAAATTAACAATTTAAAGCTGGGGACTGGTCGAACTTGATTGCCCAATCGAGTCTTTTTTTAAAAACCCGGGAGGACGAAAATCCAAATCGGATTATTATTATATCCATTGTCCCCATTGATGTTATTAGAGTGTTTTAAGATTTCGATTGCTTCTCTGTGTTTTCTTGGAAAAATATTGTACGTTTTTGCGATAACGTTTTTTTTTCAAATAAAATGCTATGCTTATTGCTTTATTAATTTGTTTGTTTGTGTAATCGTTTTGTATTAGGATTTGTTTAACGTTTTGTAGTTCCTTTTGTAAGTTATCTTTATCTGTTATGGAGACATCTCTGTATAAAAGGGAGTTGATGATCGATTGCTTCATGTCCTAATGTCTTATCAGATCTTTTGTAAACTAGTACGTCCAAGAAAGGTAATTTTCCGTTTTGTTTATTTCCATGGTGAACTGGATGTTAGGGTGTATTTAATTGATGAAATCCAAGAAATTGTGTAGTTCATCTAGTCCATTTCTCCAGATGACAAAAGTGTCGTCAACGAAACGGCACCAAAATTCCGGTTTAAGCTTGGATTTGTCAAAGATTTTAGTTTCTAGATTTTCCATAAAGATGTTGGTTATTACAGGTGAGATTGGAGATCCCATTGCTGCTCTTGAGGTTTGTTCGTAGAATTGGTTATTAAAAGAGAAGTAGGTATTAGTGAGACAGTGTTTGGAGGTGAAGTTTGCAAAGGATTTAATAATATCGGTTGTATCAGAAATTAGTACTTTTGTAAAGAGACATACTACGGCGAAACTCACTAGGATGTCTTGGGGTTGAATTTGAATCTTTCTGATGAAGTCAAAAGAGTTTTGGACGTGCGTGATAGTTTCCTGTGAGAGGATTCAGTTTTTTGCGAGAAAGCGTGCTAGGTTGTAAGTTGATGAGTTTATTGCGCTGATGATCAGTCTTGAGCGGGATGATGCTTTTGTGGATTTTTAGGAGTCCGTAAAGTTTTGGAGAGATGGGATTAGTAGGTTTTAATTTAGATATTGTTTCGCTGTCAAGTTTTGAGTCTTTTAGAAGGGTTTTTGTTTTGCTGACTATTGTTTCTGAACATTAGTACTAGTTATAAGAATAATTATTAAACTTATAACGTGAAACTGTAAAGTAATTTGAGGAAGAGGGTAAAAGGGAGTTTTCAAATTTAGAACAAAATTGTCCTTAAATCTAGATAAATCCTTTGTGTTCAGATTACAGATGCTTGTGTACTGGTCTCATCTTCGCTGGAAAGATAAGTTGAGTGGATGTGTTGGGCTGCATTTTCATTCCCCTTGTAGGAAACATTTTGGCTTGTCGTTGATGATGCACTTGCATTGGCACCGGTCGAATGCTTACTCCTGTATGCATTATGGCTAGTGAGTCGTGTACTGGTCGAATTGTTTCTGGAGCCACCAATGGTGAGGGTTTATGGGGCATTATTGGCCTTTGCACTGGTCGGATCGTTGCTGGAGAAATAATTTCAGTGAATGTGCGGGGCTGCATTTTTATTTGCCATGGATTGAATATCTCTGCTGGTCGTTGATGATGCACTTGCATTGGCACCGGTCGAATACTGACTCCAGTATGCATTAGGGCTTGTGAGTCGTGTACTGTTCGAATTGTTGCCGAAGCCACCAATTGCGAGGGTTTATCGAGAATTACTTACCTGTGCACTGGTCGGATCGTTGCTGGAGAAATAATTCCAGTAGATGTGCTAGGCTGCATCTGTATTTTCCACGGATTGAATATTTCTGCTGGTCGTCGATCTTGCACTTGCATTGGCACTGGGTGGACCATCGTTGAAGATATCATTTGCCTGCATGTAATAGGCTGGACTTCAGTGCAAGGTGAAGGGAACATCTGCAATGTTGACTGGGCAATTGAGCTGAACTTTCTTGCATTCCTGGGTACATCTAAAGTGGAATTGGCTGCGTAAACTGAACCAGTTGAATAGGAACTTGAACTCGTACTTCGTTTCGTGCTGAGGCTAATGTTTGCCCCTGATTGTTCTCAGTTTTTTGTTTCTTTGGTTGTCTTTTTGGTTTCGATTTAAATAGTTTACTCTGTGAAAGAGTTTCCCTATATTCTGGAGATGTAACGATAGCCTAAATTCTCTCTTGCGTCCTTTTTGCTTACTGACTGGCTTATTATTTTTGGTCAAATTCTGTTGCACATTTGTGTCAACAGAACTCAAGACTCTGACATGAGCCGAATCAATATTATCGGTGCTAGAGACAGGTAAGTCCAGTTCAACACAATTCGTTGGTTTTTGCACAAAGTCCTGGAAAATTAAACAACATCAATCATTTGCTCTCAAGCGAACAAAACTTAAATTACTTTTAGAACGTAAATAAAGAGATTTGGGAAACGGAGTATCTACTGAGATACTGAACATGCCTCAAGAATAAAATACATATAAAATTCGTTTAAAATATTAATATTCATACTTTCAATTCAAAATCACTTTCAATATTGTAATTTTAATTTTTGTATTTGAAATTTGTTAAATATCGAAAGCTTTAAGGTACCAACAAAATCAAATTCTGTATTAACAGTATCAACGAACTCGCTCTAACTTGGAAACTTATCTAAGTCATCGAACTGTGCATTTTCAGAGTCATTAAGAGCTGCAAGATCTCGGAGGCGGTGTAAAACATCTCTCTCTGCTTCTTGTATTTTTTCTCTATCAGCTGTTTGCTCATGGCTTTCTCTTTGCTTTTCAGCTGTAAAAGCTTCACTAGTTTTTTCGAACTGTATTACTTGAGACTCATGGAAGGCTTGAAGATCTTCAACATTTGTTTTTTCTGCTGCTGTTTGTACAATCTTAGATGCTTGTCCACTATCGATTTCAAATTGAGTTATTTAATTTTTTTTTTGGGAATTATAAAACAATTGTTACTGCCATGATCTTCGTTAAGAACTGCAGCAAAATCCGTGTCTGAGAAAAGGTCTCTATTAAACGGCCAAATTTCACTTTTTTCAAAACCTTTTTTTGCTGTGGCTATGGTGGCAGCTTGCTTGAAAGCTTTTCCGAATATGCAGAAAACGTCAGACATAGTGACACCTTTACCAGGGTGCATCCTCAACCATTTTTGCACTTCTTTTGCATAGTAAAAACTCAATAGTTTCATAAATGCAACGTCAAGTGGTTGAAGTCAGTGGGTGGTGGTGATAAACAAAAAAGGATGACACCATTTTCTTTCGCTAGATTGACCACATCAATATTTTTTGTGTGGGACACGTGTCCATCAATAATTATTAGCACAAGCGACTCCTTTCTGCAATCCGTATGTTTTATAAACCATGTAAACCACTCAGGAAATATTTCTGTATCGATCCACCCATTTTTGTTGAACACCACCCATGCACCTTCTGGTTCTCCCGCTAAATACATTCTTTGTCACGTTGTTGAGGGAAGATTAGCATTGGGGGTAAATATTTACCATCTGCTGCAAAGCATATTTCAGCAGTCACTAGTTGCCCTCGCTCAGTCGATTTTCGACAGGCTACCTAGTGCTTTCCTTTAGGAGCTATTATTCTAGACACACATTTTGGAACGACACCTGTGGCGAACTCATCAACGTTGAAGATGGTTTTACCTGTCAAGTTATTCTGAAAAATAGTCTCCTGGAGAAGGTCGTAAAATTTGTTCACGTCCATTTTATTAAACCCTGTTGCTCGCTCAGCTGAGGTTGGGTCTGTTTTGCGAAATGATAGTTGAGGATGTCGTTTCATAAAATTGCTCAGCCAATCTGATCCTGCCATTTCATCATCGATGTTAAAATTGTGTTTATTTTTTAGTTTCCTGCTAGCTGAAAAGCAATTCTTTGAAAATCTTTTGCTGTCAATCCGAACATTTTTGCTTCCATGGAAATGATATAATCACAAAGGTCCTTTTCATCCTTCTCGGTGAAAACTTTCGAAAAACCTAACCCTACAAACAATCGAAAAAAGAAAAAGGTTTCATACATACTTTTCAACAATTATATATCAAAATTTCACAACTTTATGAATATTGTCCTAATCTGTTATTTTCAATCATTTCTTTTCATTCTATGATATCATAGAATAACAGGATTCAAGTTTTCAAATTTTAGTCATTTTCATTTTTACTTTATCTACCCTATTTGATTTTTTTTTTCTTTTTCTGAGAAATTGAAAATCATTATTCCTGTTATTTCTGAAAAGAACAGCAACAAAAATAACTTTATGAATATTGTTCTAATCTGTTATTTTCAATCATTTCTTTTCGTTCTATGATATCATAGAATAACAGGATTCAAGTTTTCAAATTTTAGTCATTTTTATTTTTACTTTATCTACCCTATTCGAATTTTTTTTCTTTTTCCGAGAAACTGAAAATCATTATTCCTGTTATTTCTGAAAAGAACAGCAACAAAAATCACATATTTTGAGAGAAAATGCAGTGTCTCGTTTGACCCCGTATGCTCATCTCGCCCCGGTCTCTCCTAGTTTAATCACTTAAGGTGGTTTCAACCAGAAACTGGAACCCGGAAGGCTTATGCTGATTCCAGGTTTTGGTTAAAACCACCGTAACTAATTTAAACTATCGATTCATTAATTTCCGAATTTACCCTAAATGTCTGAAATTATCCCGATTGATGGTACTCAGTTTCAGCATATCGAAATCAGAAGCATTTATACTTTCGAAAAGGAAAACTGAGAAACAAATTTAGACTCCATGGTTCAAGTTTCAATTAGTTTAAAAGTTATTTTGATCTATTTTGAAAAAATGGTAATAGTCAGGGAATTTTTGTAAGAAGCACTTTAAGAAACTTCAGTTACTTTTTAAAGATAAAGTCACTATAGTCACTTTTTAAAATGAAAATATCACTTCGGTCACTTTTTTTTTGGAATAAATTAACTCCTGGATTTATCACTATTGAATTCAGGTTTTATTATTTAAGAAAAATCAAAGCCATTTTTAATAGCTTTCAATAAATAGAAGGGATTTTACAGGATTATAAAAATTTTAGGGTATTTAAAGAATTGGAATTTTCAAGACTTTAAAAAGTGTAAATAGATTTCAAAAGATTTCAACGTATTTTGAGTAGATTTCTATAAGATAAATAAATTCCGAAGGATTTGAAGGTATTTTTAAAACTTCTAAGGAATATTTAAGGGTATTTTACAACATTCCGAGGAATTTTAAATAGATTTCAATCCTTTGAAAGTATTCCACAGGTTAATAATGATGTGAGGATATCTTTTTAAATTCCAAGGACTTTTTGAGAGCTTTAAAAATTTGCAAAGGATTTCAAAAGATTTTTAAACGACTTTTATTTTAGGTTATTTTTAAAGATTCCAAGGGATTTTTAATAGATTGAAATCATATTAAGATATTTCAAAAGATTTGCAAGGTTTTAGGGTATTTGTTTATTTACCAGAAATTAAAAAAAAAAGTCTGAAGAATTTTCAATAGATTTTAGTAACATAAAGGGATTCCAAGGTTTCGAATGATTTAAAGGTGTTTTGAAAACCTCTAAGGAATATTTGAGGGTATTTCAAAAGATTCCGAGGAATTTTAAATAAATTTCACTAATTTGAAGGCATTTCAAGGGATATCAATGATATGAGGGTATTCGAAAAAATTCCAAGGTCTTTTCAAGAGCTTTAAAAATTTGCAAAGGATTTTAAAAGATTTTTAAACGTCTTTTGTATTAGAGTATTTTTAAAGATTCCAACAAATTTTTAATAGATTTAAATCATATTAAGACATTCCAAAATATTTGAAAGGTTTGCGGGGTTTTTTAAATATCCCAAGAATTTGAATAAATTCCAAGGAATTTTTTATAGCTTTTAATAACATAAAGGAATTCCAAAGGGTTTGAAAGATTTAATGGTAGTTACAAAACTTTCAAGGAATATTTTAGGGTATTTTGAAAGATTCCAAGGCACTTTGAATGAATTTCAATAATTTTAAGGTATCCCAAAGGATTTGCAAGGATTTTCATGATTTTAGGAATTATCACGACCTTTAGAATGTTTTAAGGGATTTAAAAGATTTCAAAGAATTTTAAAACAGTTTAGGGTATTTAAAAAAATGTAAAGAAATTTGCAATAGATTTTGAGAACTTGTAGGGATTCCGAAGGATTTTAAAGATATAAGGGAATTTTTTTTTAATTCCAAGTAATATTTTAGGGTATTTCGAAATATTCCAAGGAATTTTTATTAGATTTCAATCATTTTAAGGAATTCCAAAGGATTTGAAAGGATATTAAAGATTTTCGGGAATTTAAAAAAATGCCATAGAATTTTCAAGACCTTTAAAAAGTTACAAGGGATTTCAAAATATTTCAACGGATTTGAAATTTGTTAGTGTAAATTAAAAGATTTCAAGAAATTTTAAATAGATTTTAATAACTTGTAGGCGTTCCAAAGGCTTTTAGAGGTATGAGGGTATTTTTTAAATTCCAAGGAATATTTTAGAATATTTTAGAAGATTCCAAGGAATTTTTATTAGATTTTAATAATTTTAAGGCATTCCAGAAAATTTGAAGGATATTAAAGGTTTTAGGGAATTAAAAGAAATTTCAAGGAATTTTCAAGACCTTTAAAATGTAACAAGGGGTCTCAAAACATTTCAGTGAATTTGGAATATTTTAGGGTATTTTAAAAGATTTCAAGAAATTTTGAATAGATTTCAATAACTTTTAGGAATTCCGAAGGATTTTAAGGATATAAGGGTATTTTTCAAATTCCAAGAATTATTTTGGGGTATTTTAAAAGATTCCAAGAAATTTTTATTAGATTTTGATCATTTCAAGGAATTCAAAACGATTTGAGACGATATTAAAGATTTTAGGGAATTTAACAAAATTCCAAAAAAAATTTCAAGACCTTTGAAAAGTTACAGGGCATATTAAAATATTTCAACTGCTTTGAAGTATTTCAGGGTATTTTAAAAGATTCCAAGAAATTTTAAATAGATTTCAATAACTTTTAGGAATTTCAAAGGCTGTTAAAGATATAAGTATATATTTTTTTTTAATTCTGAGGAATATTTTAGGGTATTTTTAAAGATTCCAAGGGATTTTTAATAGATTTCAATTATTTCAAGACATTCCATAGGATTCGAAAGGATATTAAAGATTTTATGGCATTTATACAAATTCCAAGGACAACATTAGTATCACCAAATTTATCAAGGTCCGAACATTTTTAATAATTTATGTCAGCCATATTGGTTCCGCCATTTTGAATTTTTGAAAATTCAACCCCAGATTTTGATTAAGTGACGCCAAAACCCTAAGTATCACCCATTTTATCAAGATCCGAACATTTTTAACAATTCATGACCGCCGTGGGTACGTGACGTTTAGGCGCCAGGACGTTTAGACGCTGGACGTTTAGGCGCGGGACGTTTAGGCGCCAGTACGTTTAGGCGCTTGACGTTTAGGCGCTGGGATGTGTACGCGCCGAATGGTTCAATCACAGTAAACCCTGAGGTATCAAAGGCTGGAAATTATTTGGTTGTATGCAACATGTTATATTATCTATGCTACCTAAAAGTAAAAAAATTACCTAAAAATTATCCAGATTCCTTTCTTCAAAATTTTGCAAATATTATTAAATGTTCTATGAAAATTAATTTATCAAAAAAAAAAATTATTATTAGTTTTTCTAGGAATTTTGATACAAATTTTGTATTCATTTAAAACCTTTCAAAATGCTTAAAAAACTTGTAAATTTTGTGTTCGACGTCTTCAAAAATCTACCTTTAAAGATCCTTGAAAAGCTTCAAATTTTTATGTCGAAATTTGAAAATACTAAATAATATTTCCAAAATTTTGAGAAAAGAATCTGGATAATTTTTAGGTAATTTTTTTACTTTTGCAGGATTTTAAAAAAATTGTAGGAAAAATTCGATTTTCAAGATATTAAAATTATTAATAGATTTCTGGAAAATTGTTGAATGATTTTTTCAAAACAAATTTTTAAGAGAATATTTAAAAAGATTTAAAAACAAATTTTATTGTACAAATTAATGTTTCTAGCTTAAAATTGCTTCAAATGATAGCATTCTGAAAGTTTATAAATTTTTCGAATCACTCTTTAATTTTAACTGTACAATGTACAAAAGTTAAAATTTTGCAGTTTAACTGCTTTTAATGAAAAAATTTTCAATTGAAAAGTTTTAAAAGCTTTCATTTTACACGCTAAAGTTATTAAGCATTTGAATTAACATTTTTTAAAGCTTTAATTTCAAAACTTTAAGATTAAAAAGTAATACACTTTGAGTGTTTTAATTTGCGGTTCAGTTTTTTACCTTGAAATGAAAAAACTTGTATTTTCAAGAGTTCGAATGTTTTAGCTTTAATGACCGTGATCAATTCTTTCCAAATTGTTCAATTTTTATTTGGAGTCACAAAGTTGTTCTTTTTCAACCTAGGACGACAAATATTGAGAAAATTGCAATGACATATATGGTGTTCAATCGGTCGCTATGTATTTGAAAAAAAACTTCAAACGTAAGGTTTTTTATTTTTTTATTTACGATTATTCATTATTGTCTTTTAATTTCCAACTTTCGATGCCTCAGGGTTTACTGTGATTAAACTGCTCGGCGCCTAAACATCTTAGCGCCTCAATGATCTGCCGTCTAAATGTCCTGGCGCCTAAACGTCCTGGCGCCTAAACGTCCTGCGCCTAAACGTCCTGCGCCTAAACGTCCGGCGCCTAAACGGCGGCGTCCAAACGGCGGCACCTAAACGTCACGTACCCGTCCGCCGTATTGAATACGCCAATTTAAATTTTGAAAATCCAACATCAGATTCAAAATCAGCGAACCCAAAAAAACTAAGCGTCACCAATTTTATCATGGTCAAAACATTTTTAATAATTTATCTCCGCCATATTGGAACCGCCATTTTTGATTTTGAAAATCCAAAATCACATTTAAAGACTTTTCTTTGCCCATATGGGTTATTTTCCACAAACAGGGCACTTTGGTGTCCATAGATTATATTATTAAAACTACTGGTTGTATTATTGTGAAACTTGGTAAAGATCTTCATTTTAGTACATCGTAACAAGTTCCATAGTAAAAAGTAGGTTATATTATTGTAAGCTAGAGTAAAAAAATATTATTTACCCGAAAAATCGCTTTAACAGATGTCCATACATGCCTGAGGCTTATTTCAAAGTCACGTAGGCAAATAATGTTTAACTACTTTAAAATTTGTGCTTAAGAATTTTAAAGTTAGCCTCAAGAAGTACGATTTTTATCATAATTATTTTAGATTAAAAAAGATGTTTAATCGATGTTGTTTGTCTGAGTAATATAAATTTATAAAATATATAATGTTAAAGGTTGTAATTGACATACTTCAGACTGAAGTATGTCCATCACAACCTTTAACATCATATATTTTATAAATAATGTATTCAATTTTGATGCAATATACCCTAAGATATGCACGAAAATATGAGCGTCTTCGAAAATAATTTTGAGGTTACGTCGATGCATAAAAAGCTGTCGGTTGACAAACTAGGAATACATTTTTGGGTCCTGCTTGGACGACGGATTCAAGAAAAAATATCTCACTTCTCATCCTCCAAGTTTTGAGTGTAAACATTAAGAACTTTCTTCGCAAATAAAATAAAAGTCCAAGAAAACCTTGCGTATTTTTATTAGTATCAATCGACCTAACTTGCAATAACTTTTATATTTCTCACAAAAGTTTCTGAATAAAATGTGTAAACTTGGTCGAGGGTGGCAGAAAATTATTTGAGAAAGGATTTTTCAATTCATTTACTTTAAAACTCTAGGAACACTTTTTCTATCGTTTTCCATCGACGTGTCCTTACTTTTAGCTGGTCAGGGCTGAGTGAAAGAAATTGAACACTTCCGAAAAAAACTTTGCAGAAAATTAATGAGAAGAAAGTTTTTGAAATAAATAATTTTTTTTTTACTTATAAAGGAGTATTAATAAGAAAATAGTACAATTTTGTCTGTTACAAATGCAAAAAACAAAAAAAATATAATAACAGAACCAAGTAGGTATTTCATGTTGTGACATCAGCTGGCAAGGTGACTGCACGCCGAGGGCAAAGCGATAATACAAATTGCATGGGACAAAATATAACTTTTTTATAACGTGGACAAAAACGATTTCGCACCATAAGTGTATTTAGATATATTTTTTATGTTCAAAAAGCTATTCAATTGAATCATGGAAACGATAAAAAATTTTTGAATCCATTTTTCAAGTTAATTGAATAGCTTTTAAAAAATAAAAAAGGGTAAGAATTCGTTCAAAAATGAAAGCTTTATCTCTGAAAAAATGTGTTCTACAAATGTTTTTATTAGTTTCGAGGAATAATTATGTCATTGCTGAATCTTTATTAATTCAGGAAATTCATTTTAATACAAAATGAACAAGAATAATATGTTTTCTATCGAAATGTGTTGTTACGGCTTTTTAAAAAATTGTGTTTTACAACAAATAACTATTATTTGTGATGAAATTGTTTATAATTTCGATAAATCATATTATTATATTTTTGAAGCAAAGTAATTTTATTCCTACTTAATTTTGAGTCTTCAAATTATAATCAAAAATTAATTCATTTTATTTTTTAAAAATTACTTCAAATCTTTATTATTCCATAAATTAAAAAAAATATTATTTCCTTTCTTTAAATCTAGTATATATTTTCCATTATACTATTCCTCGTTTATGAAAATTGTATTGCATTTGTTTACTTTATTTAGGAATAATTCTAGTTACAAGAAAGATGGAAAGCCTTTCAAATAAATTTGTAGCGTGAATACTTTTATGAGTTCTTGTATTATTGGTATTAAAAATAAAGTACACTTGAAGAAATCATTTCGAAAAAATGATTTTAAACAAATTCCTTTTTTTTTAAAGTGCCCTCTGCGTGAAGAATAACCCATATATGTGTCACTGACATTGAAGGGGTCAAGTCTCGAGAAATTTATATGCAGAACAATTTTTCTGGAATAAAAAAAATTCTTGGAATATTTTTAGAATCTGGAAATAGTAGAACATCTTACAATTCTATGCATTTCTCGAAGGAATGAGAAATTACAATAGGGAATACAGAATGAAAGTTGAAGCCGAACTCACACAGTTAATAATAGTTGTCGAAGAAATAGAGTTAAAGTTGAAAAGGAGGCAATATAATAGCGGAGATGGAAAACGTGAGAATACTTCTCACCTTTCAGGAAAAATATGATTGCATAATGCAATTCTGATTTTGGTATGTTTAAAAAAAAAAATTTAAGAGAAATTACAACGTTTCTAAAACTGTAATTTTTCGTTAAAACATGTACTTTTTTGTAAAAAATATACAAAATTTAACAACAAAAAATACACTCAAATACAAATACCTGTTTGCTCTTTCTATTTTATTGTAGAAAAGTAAACAAAATAACAATAAAGTATAAGTATCTACAATTCAAAAATTTGTATAACTTTTTATTAATATTTTTTTACTTTGTTGTGAAAATCTACAAGGTATCACAGAAAACTAGAGGATTTTATTTATTTTTTCAATTTGGGTGTTTGACGTCGTAAAAACACTTTTATTTTTAAGTAAATTATATTTCTGGAAAAATTTTAAATGATTTTTTATGACGAAAAATTAATTTTAAGGGAATATTTCAAAATAATTTAAAGAGAATATTTCAAATTAGTTTAAAAAAAATTTGATCAATAAATAACAATTGAACAATTAATAATTTGGAAAAGATTCAAGGATGTTTAAGATATACTTAGAAATTTTAAAAAGATTCCAAAATAATTTGAAAACTTTGAAAGATTTCAAAGCATTTGAAACAAAATGATTTTTTTTGTAAAATTAATTTCAAAAGAATATTTGAAAAGATTTTGAAAAAAGAATCTAGAAGATTTTAAAGCATTTTTCTCAAATTTTGCAGGAATTTCAAAATATTGTAGGAAAAATTTCGTGTTCTAAGATACTAACAAAAGTTTTATTAGATTCCTGCAAAATTTTTAAATTATTTTTTTTTTAGTTTTTGAGAGAATATTTGAAAATATTTTAAAACAAAATTTTGATTTAAAAATTAATGTTTCTAGGAAGTACAAAATTTGTTCAAATAATAGAAAAAAGTTGTACTTTTCTCTAATTTTGGTTGTAATTTATTGTATTTATTTGTAGACTCCTGTAAAAATGGTTTGAGTTTTTTGTACTTTTTTGTAAAAATTTTTCCATCAGGGATTTACTATCACCGTGTGAAGTAAAAAAAATTAAGGATTAAAAATTGCTGCAAAAGGTTAATAATAAGTTTAACTTAAATCAGAAAAATTAAATTTCAACACCTTTTTATATCTGGGATCCCAATTACTAAAATAATTTTTCTGTCATTAAAACTGGAGAGATCCTTTTAGGATTCAGATTGGATTATGCGAATATGAACCTTCTACAAAGTATGTAAATTGGAGAAGAAAATGAAGAGGACTTGAAAAAATATGAAATTACACTTTTCTGAAATTAGGTTATTTTTACTATTTATTTTATGCTGCATCACGGAAAATATTTTAGCATTATTTTTTTTAATTACTAGAAAACAAACACAAATCCGTATGAAATTAGCTCCCCACTTTCAAAATTTCGATTTTTTTCAGAGTTCTGACATACTTTTGAATAGTTCTACAATTACCTAGTAATTTCCAGCGTATAAATACTCTAAAAATGGATTTTTCAAAATTGGGGGCTAAGTTCACGTTCCCCCGCACTTTTCGAAAAATGAAGTTTTTTTTAGAGTTCTGGGTAGATTTAGCATAGTTCTAGAGTTCCTGATACTTATTGAAAATAGTTCCCAAAAATTAGACCCAAAAAAAAATTTTCCAAAAAAAGTGCCAGCCCCCCATTTTTAAAAAAATCAACTTTTTCTTTAATATTCCTATATTTACAAGAGAGTTCTAGAGTTCTATAACAAAATAATTTTTAAAAACTTGAAAACTCGAAAGTTACACAATTTCGAAAATCACAAAATTACAGAGAAATTTTTCGAAAGAGTTCCACGAGTTCTGATCAGAGTCCTGGTAGCCCCCTGAATAGTTCTACAAAAAAGTCTCATAACATTTTTTGGTAAACTCAAAATCAAAAAACCTACAACACTTTAAACATACCCAACAAATTTTGAAATTAAAAATTTTGATAGTTCCAGGAGTTCTGATCAGAGTTCTGGTAGCCCCTGGAATAGTTCTAACAAAAAGTCCAATAAAATTTTTTCAATAAACTCAAAATCCAAAAACCTACAACACTTTACACATACCCAGCAAATTTTGAAATTAAAAATTTTGATAGTTCCAGGAGTTCTGATCAGAGTTCTGGTAGCCCCTAGAATAGTTCTAACAAAAAGTCCAATAAAATTTTTTCGATAAACTCAAAATCCAAAAACATACAACAGTTTACACATACCCAAAAAATTTTGAAATTGAGAATTTTGAGAGTTTCAGGAGTTCTGATCAGAGTTCTGGTAGCCCCCGGAATAGTTCTAACAAAGAGTGTAATAAAATTTTTCGATAAACTCAAAATCAAAAAACCTACAAACCCTCAAAATTTTTAATTCAATATAACAATTTTCAATTTCAAAATTGTTTATGTATGTGTAAAGTGTTGTACGTTTTTGGATTTTGAGTTTACCGAAAAACGTTATCAGAGTTTTTTGTATCACTATTTAGGGGGCTACCAGAAATCTGATCAGAACTCCTGGAACTCTCAAAATTTTTAATTTCAAAATTATTTGGGTATGTGTAAAGTGTTGTAGGTTTTTGGATTTTGAGTTTACCGAAAAATGTTATCAGACTTTGTTGTAGTACTATTCCGGGAGCTACCAGAACTCTGATCAGAACTCCTGAAACTCTCAAAATTTTCAATTTCAAAATTTTGTGGGTTTGTGTAAAGTGTTGTAGGTTTTTGGATTTTGATTTCATTGAAAAATTTTATTACACTTTTTGTTAGAACTATTCCGGGGGCTACCAGAACTCTGATTAGAACTCCTGAAACTCCCAAAATTTTTACTTTCAAAATTTATTGGGCATGTGTAAAGTGTTGTAGGTCTTTTGATTTTGAGTTTACCGAAAAATGTTATTAGACTTTTTTGTAGAACTATTCAGGGGGCTGCCAGAACTCTGATCAGAGCTCGTGGAACTCTTTCGACAAATTATTTCTCTTTGATTTTGGGATTTTCGAAATTGTGTACCTTTCGAGTTTTCAAGTTTTTCGGAATTATTTTGTTATAGAACTCTAGAACTCTTTTGGAAATACAGGAATATTGAACAAAAAGTTTTTTTTTTAAGTGGGGGGCTGGCTCTATTCTTTGAAAAATTTTTTTTGGGTCTAATTTTTGGGAACTATTTTCAATAAGTATCAGGAACTCTAGAACTATGCTAAATCTATCCAGAACTCTAAAAAAAAACTTCATTTTTCGAAAAGTGCGGGGGAACGTGAACTTAGCCCCCAATTTTGAAAAATCCATTTTTAGAGTATTTATACGCCGGAACTACTTCTAAAAGTTATCAGGAACTGTAGAACTATTCAAAAGGATGTCAGAACTCTAAAAAAAAATTCGAAATTTTGAAAGTGGGGGGCTAAGTTCACACGCATCAAACACAAGCACGATTATGTTTTTTCGTCTCAGGCAACGTTTAAATTAAAATATAAAATTAATAGTAATACAAAATTTTCATATTTCATAGTATCTAATATTTAAAACAATAGAAAAGTGAGAAAAATATTTCGTATAGTGGATGAAAATTGATTTCTTAACTTGAGTATCAATATATGACAATATAAAATATATATGACAACCCGTTGCATTTTTAACAAAAAAATACCAATTTTTGACGAAAATACTAATAGAAACTATTATTGTTCGAATATCGTGAGTATTCTTTGAAATCTAATGATTTTTCATTAACAATAGCTATTTTAGATGGAAATCATTAACATAAAAAAATTGTATAAGATTCTGAATCTTCTTTCAAACATAATTCAAGTTGTTTAAAATTCCATTTTCCGGCGAACATATAAAAATTCAACTATTTCGTTGAAGCATCGTATTTTTGGTTAAATTATAATATTTTTTATTTAAATTAAAATCTCTCGGATTGAAAATTCAACTGTTCTGTTAAAAATTCTATTTTTTGGGTTGTGGATGGATTTTTCTATCGGAAAATGTAACTATCTTATTTTTAGTTGAAATTTGATCTTTTCTCCTTGAATTAAAAAATTTTTGTAATTAAATTTTTTTAATTAAAAATGAAATTATTATAAAAATAAAAAAATAAAAACAATTAAAATTCAACTATACGTTTGAAAATTTATGTATTTTGTGGCGAATTCGTCTTTTTTGTTTAAAAGTTAATCCTTTGTTATTAAAAATGCAACTGTCTCATTGAAATTCAATCAGTTATGGCTAAGGATTGAACTATTTTGTTGAAAATTTGTCTTTTTTCTTAGAATTGAACAATTTTTTATTTGAAATTAGAATTCTTTTTGCTTCATGTGCCAACCATTTCATTTCTTATTGAGAATTCATCTTTTCGTGTTAAAAATGTAACTGTTTTGTAAAAAATAAGTCTTTTTTACTTTAAAATTCAACAATTTCGTAAAAAATTAAACTATTTGATTGAAAATTAACTCTTTTGTAGAAAATGTGTCTTTTTGAATTTAAAAGTCAAAAATTAAGGTGAAAAATTCGTAGTTTTTACTTTAAAAGTCAACAGTTTGATTAAAAATTCGTCTGTCTCGTAAAAAACTAATTTTCTTCGTCGAAAATTCATCTCTTTGGTTGAAAATTGAAATACTTTGTTGAAAATTCTTTTTTTTGGGGGGGTTTAAAAATTAATTTTCGTCCTGATAATTTAACTGTTCCATTTTCGGTGAAAAATGTGTCCTTAATATTAGTTGAAAATTGTACTATTTGGTACAAAATTCACATGTTTTGTTGAAAATTCTTCTTTTTGGGTAGAAAATTAATGTAATTTATTCAAAATTCATCTTGACGGTTGAGAATTCAACTTTTTTTTTAAATTCGTCTTTTATGGTTCAGTTCAAATAATTGAAAATTTGTTTGTTTTCTTTTGTTAAACATTATTTTTCAAACCTTTTTTAGATAATAATTCAACAATTTGGTACAAAATTATCAACTTTGTTAAAAACTTATTTTTGATGGTAGAAATTTCATCTTTTTGGTTATTAAAATTTAATGTTTGTATTTGAAAGTTTGACAGTTTAATTGAAAATGCATCTTTGTAGGTTGAAAATTCAACTCTATTATTATAAGGTAGAAAATTCAATGGTTTTGTTCAACATTCGTCCTTTTGAATTGAAAATTCATCTTTTACAGTGGAAAAGCCATATTTTTTTATGGAAAAACTTTTTTAGTTAAAAATTAAACTCTTTCGTTGAAAATACATCGCATATTTTAACATTATTAATTAATCACGATTGGTTACTAACGGCTACGTTCGTTTTGAATTATTAAATTTTCATGTTCATTTCATTTTATATTCTTCAATTTTACAGGTTTCCAATTCAAAATTGCACAATGTGAAGCTGACTTTTGATTTGATATTTTAAACTTTCAAGAAAATTGAAAGAATGTTAGTTTTTCGTTCTTTCAATAAATTTTTCAAGATTAGCAGCTTTTTAACAATTATTCAATATTTTGTGGTTTTCATTAAAAAAAAATGTTTCTCGTTTTGTGATTTTCTAATTTTCCAGGCTTTAAATTCTAACTTGTTTAGTTTTGAAGGCCACTTCTTTAAAGTTTGTACAATTTTTTGCTTCCTCATAGAGGAAGCTTTGTAATGGTAAAATTTCCAAAATTTTTAGATTCATTTAATTGAACCTTCCCCAATTTAAAAATGTCTAATACAATGTTCTAAGCAATTGTCCGGATATGTGTGTGTGTGTGGATGTGTGGATTGCTGTGTGGATGTGTGGATGCCACGCTTTTTTGTGAACACGATAACTTGAAAACGGTCGCAGATAAATTGATGAAATTTGGAGGGCTTATTTTCCCGACTAATATCTTGAAACTGACCGAAGGATTTCTAAAAATATTTGTTGCATTTTTTCTGAGCACTTAATAATATTTGAAAAATCTGTTTTTTAGAGTAAAACTTTTTTCATTGACATAATTCAAAGTTGATGCAAGAACATAAAAGATTCGTTGGTTCGAGACGAATCGATTGACCTATACTATTAATATATTTTATTGAAGCGTAGGGAATTTATGGTAATTTATATATTTTAAAAATCGGTTTTTTATAGTAAAACTTTTTTCATTGACATAATTCAAAGTTGATGCAAGAATATAAAAGATTCTTCGGATCGAGACAAATCGATTGACCAATCAATTATATTGATACATTTTATTGAAGATTAAGGAAGCTATGTTAATGCATAATATTTGAAAATACGGTTTTTTATAGTAAAACTTTTTTCTTCAATATAATTCAAAGTTGATGCAAGAATATCAAAGATTTCTTGCTTCGAAACGAATCGATTGACCTATAATATTAATATATTTATTTTATTTATATATATTTATATATATATATAATATTAATATAATATATATATTATATATTTATATATATTTATTTATTTATTATTTTATTAAAGCGTGGGAAGTTATGGTAATTTATATATTTCGAAAATCGGTTTTTTATAGTAAACCTTTTTTCATTGACATAATTCAAAGTTGATGCAAGAATATATAAGATTCTTCGGATCGAGACGAATCGATTGACCAATCAATTATATTGATACATTTTATTAAAGATTATGGAAGCTATGGTAATTCATAATATTTTAAAATACGGTTTTTATAGTAAAACTTTTTTCTTCAATATAATTCAAAGTTGATGCAAGAATATAAAAGATTCATTGGTTCGAGACGAATCGATTGACAAACAATATTAATACATTTTATTAAAGAGTAGGGAAGTTATGGTAATTTATATATTTTTTAAATCTATTTTCATACCAAAAATGTTCTCATTCTCATAATTTAAAGTTGATGCGGGAATAGAAAAGTTTTGTTGATTGAAGACGAATCGATTGACCCAATGCATTGATACATTTTATTGAAGAGTGAGGAAGCTATGGTAATGCATGATATTTGAAAACACGGTTTTTTATAGTAAAACTTTTTTCACTAACATAAGTTAAAATTGATGCAAGAACGGAAAAGATTCCTTGATTCGAGGAAAATAGATTGATCTATAATATTAATACACTTTATTGAAGATTAAAGCAGTTATGCTCATTTATAATATACGAATCGTCTGTTTCTAACAGAAAAACTTTTTCCATCGACATAATTCAAAGTTGACGACGCACGAATAAAAAAGATTTTTTGATCATAAATTTAAAAAAACAATAATTCGGACAATTTAAAAAAAAAATCTTAAAGCTGGCGAAGGGTTAGGGTGTGACAGAACTTTTCCCTTCCCTTTTGCAGTTTGAAAAATTATCATTTCGAATCCAAAATTTGATTTGTCTGATTTGTCCTTGTATTTCAAAAATTTTTTGTATTATTTTGTAATTTTGTATTTTTTGTAAATTTCTATTTTTAAATTGATCAACATGAAGACTTTAGTTTGTCTATTATTGAAAAAATAACTAATGCTTCCTCTATGAGGAAGCAAATACATTTGCTAACGGGGAGCAAAGTGCTCGTGAAATGAGTACCATATACTTATAAATACAAACAATGTGGAAACACTCGAGATAGAATTCATAGCTAGTTTTAATTTTATTTTGAAACAATGCGGTGGAATAAAACTTATTTAAATTAGATAAAGCCTTCAATTTCCAATATATTGCACATTATTATTTTGCTTTAAAATAATTAAATTTCTAATTATTTTTATTTTTAGTTTGGTTATTTGATATCCAAAAAGCTTTTGTTTAGGTGCAGACAAATTCAATAACAAATTTTTAGTAGAATTTAGATGCAGATTTTCTTGCAAAAATTAAATAACAGCTGATTGTATATCCAAATATGGCCTATTGAATAAAAATGATTATGTGGAAATGTAATATCCAACGTTTTGTCAATATTAGCGACATTAGAAAGAATAAAATTTAAATTATGTGTGATTAAAAAAATCATAATAAATATTCTTTATACGGGTTTTCAGAAAATTGAAAGAAAAAAAAAAGTCGAGTTCTTTAGCCCCAATGAAAAATGGATTTTGCAATGCGTAATTCGCATGAAAGTATCCACCAGCAATATTTGGAGGTATTCCAGACCATTCTGGATGTAGTTCTACTGCATTATCAGAAATTTAGAAGAATTCAAAATATAAAATAAAGGAAAATCAAATTTATAGACTAAAATAATTAATATTTCATATTAGTGAGATCAGTATTCTTTATGGTAATTGTTTCTGGAAATTTAATAAAGTTGGTATGTTTCATCGATTCATTAAAATTTTCGTTAGAAATGTCAATATTTATGGAAGGTTATTGTATCACATTACATTTCGGATATGGTGCGTCAGTTTTTAACCTCCTTATAAATGAATACATCTATAAGAAAAAAAAATTTTAGAGCTTTATTTTCATTTTCTTTATTATTTTATATTTATCTATTAATTTTATTATTACTTTAATAATTAATGCTCTCAGTAATAATTTATTCAAATATAATCATTTCTTCAATGTATGCATATGTTGAGAATGTCTTAACTTGAGAACAATTTATTTTAAAATTTATAATTTTATTTTATTTCTCACCTAAAGAACATAATTTTCTGACCCGTAGGAATGCTTTTTATAATTGTTCAAAACTTTGAATTTTGAAATTCATACACAGAACAAAAGTTAGTATCCGATCAAACTATCAGAATCAGCTACTCGAAAACCTAGATCTATATTCTATCTTAAAAAACTTTAGATAGGCGGAAAAGTTGGTAATATTTTATACCTAGATGTGCACTACCGGGTGTATACTTGAAATAACTCAAAGACAAAAATTATGAATGCAACCGAATACTTTATTTCATTTAATTACTTACATTAACATTCTTGTTAGAAATTTGCATATAAAAAATCCATAACGATACCATCTACCCCCTATCGTCTGCAGCCGGATTTTTATAAGAAGCGCTCGCATTTGCTTGGACGTTTGGCCAAGGGTAAGGAAAACTGCAGAAAACCTCTCCCAAGCGCAGCCGGTTACCGATAATTACTCATCTTTCCCATTATAACTATTTACGGTCATAGGTTGACGATCGTTTAGCGCCTGGGCAGGTCTAATATTTGACACGTCTCCCTCAGCTAATTTTATTTTCTTGAATTCATTCACCTAAAAGAAAAAATACATATACAAAATAAGAGTATTGAATAAAATTTCGAACACATATTGGTACATAATTTCAAGAAATATAGATTCTTACCAGATTGTCGCTAATAGGATAATCATCGCCATCTACGAACCAAGTCACAGATTCCGTGCAAGGTGGATGATCTAAAGAGCCTTCGTAATAGTCACATGGGTTCATTCTATCTCTGAGAATACTTGCCAAGCGAAAAGAGGGTATCACTGCTGCTGAATTTGGAGATTGCACCTTATGTACATTTTTTTCCAGGATGTCAAATACATGTTCGGGTTTGTCATCTCCGGTCTAAAAAAAGTACAAAAATGTGAAACTATTTTCACAGGAGACATAAATTTGATGCATTACAGAAAAAATTACACGAAAATACAACTTTTGCCTATCAATCGGGTAAATTTCATCTTTTTTTTATATTGTTATATTTTATCGCAACTGTAATTTTTCTACAAGAATTTATAAAACACCACAACCATAAGAACTAGAGGAATTTACAGGTTCTGCAGACATATTTTTTTCTGGCCTAAGATGCAAATATTTAGAATATTACTATGAGATAATTTTAAATTAAAATGTGTGAATTACATTTTTTAGAAGAAAGCTCCTATGTTTAAACGCTGAAGGAATGGTATGGAACAACTTTTTGGCTGTCAAACCTGTAGATTCCTATAGAATCTTGTACGTGTAAAATCTTGCAGACGTACTTTTTTGTAAATTCTAGTATGAAATCAGAAATACAATAAAATACAACACTATACTCTCTAAATCTGAATTAGTAGAAAACTACTAATTGGTAGTAGTTTTCTACTAATTCAAATAGTGCCGGTTCGTTTACTGGTAATTAGTAAAAATCTACTAATTCAAGGAGTAAGAATAATTGACTAAATTAATTAGTAACTATATCTACTAAAGGAATTGGTAATGCTACTACTAAATGAATTGGTAAATGTATTGCTGGTTACTATTTCAAAGGGTAGTTTCAAGTGAATTTAAAAACTGTTTTTTCAACGAAGAGAATTTTATTGAAATATATTAATAAATTATTAAAGTCGGATTAGGGTCCGATTAAAAAAGAAGATAGTTCAAACCGAATTGAAAACATGTTATAGTAATAATTAAAACTAGAATATCAGTAACTAGTATATCATGGTAAATTATTATTACAGTATGGCTAAATAAAGAAATTATACCTGAAAAAACATTCCCTGGCAATTTCAAGTTCTATCCAGCTATCTCAAGTTTTTTTCAGGTATCATTTTTTAGAGTACGGAACCATTCAAATATTTCTCATTTTATTTAAAAAATGGACTCGGAATAAGTCCACAGTTTCGCGAGTTTATTATAATTTTTTTTCAGTTTCTGGGGATTTAATTAATATTTTTAATTTAGGAATCTTTAACAAATTATATCACAAGATATTCTTAAATATATTGGTACCATTAAATAATCAAATAATCAAATAATACTAAAAACATAATTCATCATTTCTTGAATTTGTCTCTAAAGTCTATGAATTTGAATAATAATTCAAACAAATTTTTATTTGAAAGTTGATAGTTGAATTTTTTAACTAAAAAATTTTTCACATAACAAATCAATTTTCTAGAAAAAAATTTTTGAACTAAAATGATGAATCTTTTACTGAAATAGATGAATTTTGAACAAAAAGGTGAATTTTGTTAAAAAGAGTAACTTTTAACCATTAGTTTTTATCTTCAATCAAAAAGATGAAATTTCAACTAAAATAATGAATACTTAACTGAAATAATTAAATTTTCCACCAAAAAGATAAAGTTTCAAACAATAAGATTAATTCTGAAACATAAAGAATAATTTTCTACACAAAATACGTCTTTTGAAGAAAATAAAAGAAATCTCAACTAAGAAAAACAAACTTTCAACCAAATAGTTGAATTTCCAGTTTAAAAATTAATTTTCCAGAAAAAAAAAATTTTCAGCTAAAGTGATGAATTTTCAACAAAAAATGATAATTTGTCAATCTAAAATTGCATGGTTAAATTTTTAATTTTGTATTATGTTAAACTAAGGAGATGAATTTTTAACTATAATGGAATATTCGACTGGAATAATTACATTAATGTATAGAATTCCTAAAATAAAACAAGAATCTAACGATCAAATTTGGACTACCACCACAAAATGCTCCTATTGCAATTCCTAAAAACAAAACAAAAATTTGTTTCTTTGGACAAAAATAAGCAAGAGGAATGAAAAATTTTTCATTTTTGTTTCCTCTTTTTTATTTTTGTCCAAAGAAACAAATTTTTGTTTTGTTTTTAGGAATTGCAATAGGAGCATTTTGTGGTGGTTGTCCAAATTTGATCGTTAGATTCTTGTTTTGTTTTCAGGAATTCTATACATTAACTTGAGTATTGGACGTTAAATGGGATTTTGAATTTGATTTTAATCTAATTTAAAATTCTTAAATTTCAATAATTACATTTGCAGTTTGAAAAAAATTAAATTTCTGTTAAAGTAAAAACGAATTTTCAACAAAATAGCTCAGTTTTCAACCAAAGAGATAAATTTTTAATTGAAATGATGAATCTTGAACAAAAAAATTGATTTTTAACAAAAGAGTTTAGCTTTTAACTCAATGATTAAATTTGTATTTCATAAAAAGATGAATTCTGAACGAAAAATGTAGTAGTTGATATTAAAAAAAAAAACAATTAATTTTTAATCACAAACAGTTGAATTCAACAAGAAAACTACTTTTCAACATGAATTGAATTTTCGACTTGAAAAGATTTTTCGTCAGATACAATGCTACTAATTGAATTAGTAACATTTCTACTAATTCGGATTTAGAGAGTGCAAAAGTACAGAATTCGTCTGAATAAAAGACAAAAAGAAGATAATTTTTAGTACAGTTTTTCAATATCTTAAATTTTGTGAAACCTAGCGTTCCTTATTTTGCACTAATTTTCATTCTCAGATACCCTAAAGAATTTATCATTTCATTAAACTGATATCATTACGATTCATAATATGCATTGAGTATGAAACAGATGTATTTTCATTGTCTTGTTTTTATAATTGAAACGATAAAATTTTGTTTGTTTGCTATTAAACATTTATATATTTCTTTTTAATGTTCATTATTATGATTTAAACAAAAAATATGCATCCTAGCGTGAAGTTGTCTAAGTTAATTTGTAGATACAATTTATGCGAAAATGTTGTTATAGATAATGTTGCCGTAGCTTGTTTCATTTTTCCAAAAATTATTTGTTTTATTTTCTATGTTATTTTTCACGAATAAAACAAAAATTACGCCTCCTATCAAAAAGTAATTGATGAAAAATGTTTAGATCTTTTTTGTTTGAACAAATTTTTTGATTAATTGTTTCTCGTATCTAGTGTCGCTTTTCCAAAAATTTAATTTTTTAATTTTTAATTTAATTGTTTACAGTTAAAACAAAAGGTACGCCTCCTATCAAAAAATTATTGATTACAAATTTGTAGATCTTTTTCGGGTGAACAGCTTTTACCATTTTTGTTTCATCATCTTTTTCGTATGTTGCATAGTTTCACCGCAAAATTAAATTTTTTATTGTTCACTATTTTTTTTTCAGTGATTAAAAACAGAAAATGTAAAAACAACATCATCCGTAGTACAGTTTTTCAATATTTTAACTCTAATGTAGCCTTGTATTGTGTAGTAACGATTTGTGATTTCCTACAATAATTTACGTAAAATTAAAATTGTTTTTATGACGTCAAACCTACATTAAAAAATGCATATTTTTAAACTTTAAAAATTTGTACTTTACTGTTATTTCTTTTTACTGTTCTCCACGAAAACAAAATGAAAAGTTTTTTTATTTGTATTTAAATGTATTTTTTTGATAAATTTGGTACATTTCACTACAAGTTTCAATAAACAGTTACAGTTCTACAAATGTTGTACTTTCTTGAAACAATTTTTTCCACCCGGAAATAAATAAATTTTCTAGGATTTCAATTATTTCAAACTCTTACCAAAGATTTTGAAGAATTTCGGAGACTTTTCATAAGATTTCAAGGAATTTTTCATTTATTTCAGTAATTTGAAGGGATTTAAAAGAATTTTTTATATTCAAGGGTATTTCTTTAATTCCAAGAAATTTTTATATTTTTTTCAATCCAGTTGAATTCTTTCAAATTTAACTTGAATTGTTTCCAAGTCTTATATGAATTCAATTCCTATTAATTCCTTTAAATTCAGTAATTAAAACATCACTTATCTCACATTCGCGTCCTCATAGAGGAAGCTTTGTAATGGTAACATTTACCAAAAATTTTAAATTCATTTAATTGAACCTTCCCCAATTTAAAAATGTCTAATACAATGTTCTAAGCAATTGTCCGGATGTGTGTGTGTGTGGATGTGTGGATGTCACGCTTTTTTGTGAAAACGATAACTTGAAAACGGTCGCAGATAAATTGATGAAATTTAGAGGGCTTATTTTCTTGACTAATATCTTGAAACTGACCGAAGGATTTCTGAAAATATTTGTTGCATTTTGTCTGAGCAGTTAATAATATTTGAAAAATCGGTTTTTTATAGTAAAACTTTTTTCATTGACATAATTCAAAGTTGATGCAAGAATATAAAAGATTATTTGGTACGAAACGAATCGATTGACCTATAATATTAATATATTTTATCAAAGCGTAGGGAAGTTATGGTAATTTATATATTTTGAAAATCAGTTTTTTAAAGTAAAACTTTTTTCATTAACATAATTAAAAGTTGATGCAAAAACAGAAAATAATTGTTGATTCGAGACGAATCGATTGACCTATAATATTAATACATTTTATTAAAAAGTAACGAAGCTATGGTAATGCATAATATTTGAAAATACGGTTTTTCGTAGTAAAACTTTTTTCTTCAATATAATTCAAAGTTGATGCAAGAATATAAAAGATTCCTTGGTTCGAGAAGAATCGATTGACCTACAATATTAATAAATTTTATTAAAGAGAATGGATGTTATGGTAATTTATATATTTTAAAAATCGATTTTTATACTAAAAATGTTCTAATTCTCATAATTTAAAGTTGATGCGAGAATAGAAAAGTTGTGTTGATTCAAGACGAATCGATTGATCTATAGCATTGATACATTTTATTGAAGAGTAAGGCAGCTATGTTTATGCATAATATTTGAAAAGACGGTTTTTTATAGTAAAAATTTTTTCACTAACATAATTTACAATTGATGCAAGCACGGAAAAGATTCCTTGATTCGAGGAAAATCGATTGATCTATAATATTAATACACTTTATTGAAGATTAAGCAAGTTATGCTCAATTATAATACATATTTGAATCATCTGTTTCTAACAGAAAAACTTTTTTCATCGACATAATTCAAAGTTGACGACGCATGAATAGAAAAGATTTTTTGATCATAAATTTCCAAATAGAATAATTCTCACAATTTAAAAAAAAATCATAAAGCTGGTAAAGGGATAGGGTGCAACAGAACTTTTCCCATCCCTTTTCCAGCTCGAAAAATTATCATTTCGAATACAAAATTTGATTTGTCTCATTTGTCTTTGTGTTAAAAAATTTTTTTGTACTATTTTGTAGTTTTGCATTTTTTATACATTTCTATTTTTAAATTGAACAAAATGAAGACTTTGGTTTATCTACTATTGAAAAAAATAACTAATGCTTCCTCTATGAGGAAGCAAATACATTTGCTAACGGGAAGCAAAGTGCTCGTGAAATGAGCACCATATAATTAGAAATACAAACAAAGTGGAAACACTCGAGATCGAATTCTCAGCTGGTTTTAAATTTTATCGTTACAACAGCTTACAAAAAACAGCTAACGTGAAATTCGTCCAAGTGAAAGTTGAAATAAATGGGAAAAAGATACATAATCGCCCTCTTACTTTCTCATATTAAGTTTTTTAAATGCAATATTTGTGTAGTATTTCGTGCAAATAATAAATTACCACTTATTGAAAGAGTGTTTCAACTAACTAATGTGCAATTCTTACCTTGAGCCGCATTTGAAATGCTGCAAGACCGCCCTTTTGTGACTTAGCTTTCTTAAATGATTTCAAATCTGTCCTATAAAAAAATATGTGCACCTCCATATCCAGCGTACTGAGCAAAAAAAAATATATCAAATTTAATATCAAACGTTTTTCAGTGTTAGTGATTATAAAAATATAAGAAAGCACTTTTAACTTACTAAGGTCGGTGATCTGAATGAGGATCATCGTTGTGACTATCTCCCACAGTCAACTTTTTATTCGTGCGGTTAAAATAAATATTATTATCATTATTATTATGATCTTCAGTACACGGACAAAATTTATCCGTAAAAAAGTCACGAACTAGTAGCTAGGTCTCGGATATGAGAAAAATTCATCGGATATTTATGTATTTTCGTAAGTAATCTGGGAACTTTGAGAAAGATTGACGAACTCGATGTGAAAATTCTAAAACGGTTCATCACTTTTTTTTACGTGAATAATTGCAAAAATATTACGAGTGATTGGGAAAAGATTCTCAGAGTACTCACGAGCTTGCCCGATAAATCTGGGAACTAGAAAGTAGGTTCGCCTGTGCGTGGCCCGCACACATGCTCACCCAAACGCGCGGTGCTTGTGTGCGCTCGTATGTGTGCTTCGAGCTCGTCGGATGAGTGGCTAGAAGTTTTATAATACCTATTTTGTTTGGCCTTGATGGCCAATGGTCTGAAATTTTCAGGAACTGTTCGTAGGAAATTCGAACTGTTCGTAAGAAACTTCGAAATTTATCCATATATTTATCATAGAAATAAGGATGTAATGTTTCATTTTTTATCTCGTATCCGAGACCTAGCTACAAGTTCGTGACTTTTTCACGGATACATTTTTTCCGTGTAATAGTCATATTATTTACTCACTAAACTTGAATTACTGAAAATTTTATTAATTGATTTATAAACCGGATTTTCGACTGATAAAAGAGTAATATTTCGTCATTAAAGAAATGGAAAAAATAGAATACAGGCCTCCAAGTCCCTATGGGATAAAATATAGCGATCAAAGGGTACTTATTGTCACGCTTATAGGGTACTTTTTTCACGCTCATAGGGTTACAAACTCAGTATAAATTTATAAGAATTCAAAGCAATTCAAGTTAAATTCAAAAGAATCCAAATTATTTGACAAAATTTGAAAAATCCAAAAAATTCGATGAAATTCATAAAAATTCAAGGTGAATTTGAAAAAATTCAAACAAATTGAAACAATTTAAAGATACGAAAAAACTCTATCTAATTCAGTCCCCTTGAAATAAGCTTAGAAAAATTCAAGGGAATTCCAAGGAATATGATGAAATGGCTAAGAATTCTAGGTGAGGTTAAAATACTTGCAAATCAATTAAATAAAAACTTTTAAAAATTAAAAAAAAAATCCATTGAATTAAGTCGAATTGAGTTAATTTAGTAGAATTCCAGTGAACTAAAAAAATTCAAGAGAATTCCAAAGAATTTAAAAGAATTCCGGGTGAATTCCAAAAAATAATTTCAAATCTCTTTAAATCTTGAAAACCCTACTAATTTATAACCAAAAAAGTGACTAATGACCGCAAACCAATTTAAAAGAATTCAAATGAATTGGAAATAATGTTAAAAATCGAAAAAATTCCAATGATTTCAGTAAAATTTGAGCGAATTTAGTGGAATTTAAGGGCAATAATAAGAATTCGATGAAATTCATAAAAAATCAAGCTGAATATAGAAAGAAATCAAGAGAATTCAAAACAATTCAAAAATAATGAAAAATTCATTGAATAGAGTAAGTTTGAAATCAGTTTAGAAAACATTAAAGAGGATTTAAAAGAATTTGATAAAATGCTTGAGAATTTAAGGTGAGTTTTAGAGACTTCAGGATGAATTAAACAAAAACTTTTCAAGAATCCACTGAATTGAATAAAATTAAGTGAATTTGGAAGAATTTAAAAGAATTCAGGATTAATTAATAAGAATTCAGGGCGAATTCCAAATGAATTCCAAAAAATATTTGAAAATCTCTTCAAATCTTTGAAACATTACGAAATTCCTCACTTCGTGTGAATAAATTCTTTTGAAATCAATTAAAATATTAAAATCCCTGAAAATAATTAAAACCCTTGGAATTCCCTTGAAATTAATAATTAATTAATTAAAACTCTTGAAATAAATAACACATTTCTGGGAATTACGAGTTTTCAACAAAACAAGTGAATTTTTAATTGAAAAAGATCAAATTTTCAACCAAACAGATGAATTTTCAACTAAAAAGATTAAATGTCCATAAAACAAAAATTTCGACGAAAAATTGAATAGTTGAAAAAATTAATTTTCAATAAAAAAAAACTATTTTTCGAACAAATAAATTAAATTTCAATCAAAAAAATTAATTTTCGACCAGAAAAGAATAATTTTTAGCAAAATACGTGAATTTTAAACAAAATATTTTAATTTTTAATGGCGTTTTCAACCTAATAATTGAATTTTCAACCAAAAAGGTTATATTGCTAACCAAAAAGACAACTTTTCTACAAAACAGATGAACTTTCAACTAAAAAAGATAAATTTTCAACCAAAAAGATTAAATGTCTATCCAAAAAAATGTCGACGAAAAACGGCATAGTTAAATTTTTAGTTAAAAAAATTTTATACCAAAAAAAGAATAATTATTAACAAAATACATGGATGAATAACCAAATATTTTAATTTTTAATGAAATTTTCAAATAAAAATATCATTTTTTAACAGAAAATAAAATAATTTAATTTTCAGTTAGAGAAATGAGTTTTTAAGCAAAGAAAATAAGTTTTCAACGAAATAATAAAATTTTCTATCAAAAAGATTAAATTTCTATCAAAAAAAAATCGACAAAAAATTTAGTTAACTTTTTAGTTGAAAAAATTAATTTTCAATAAAAACACTAATTTTCTAGCGAAATACATGAATTTTCAACAAAATATTTTAATTTTTAATGGAATTTTTAACCTACTAGTTGAATTTTCAACCAAAAAGGTGAATTAGTCACCAAGAAGATTAATATTCTACCACAAAAGATAAAGCTTCAACAGAATACATAAGTTTTTAAACAAATAGTTGAGTTTTCAACTGCAGAAGATGAATTTTTAACCAAACATAGAATAGTTGAATTTTCAGTTCAAAAACAATTTTAAAAATGTTACAAAATCGCTAAATTGTAACAAAGTAGTTCCACTTAGTAGATTTTATTCTAAATAAAGGGTTATTAGTGCGCAATGTTCTAATCTCTTAAAATTCCCTAAAATATTTAAAAATAAAAGCTCTTGAAAATGCCTTAGAAGTTTAAAAATTAGTTTAAAATCTTAAAAATCGTTTCAAATTGAAAAATATCGGAATCTTTAAAAATACCCTGAAATATTCCAAAAAAATGCAAGACACTTGAAAAATATGTCCTGAATTAAATAGTGATTAACCCACGAGTTAATTTATTGAAAGAAAAGTGACATAGGCTACCATAGTGACCAAATATTGAAAATAGGGTACTTTAGGGACCTTAACTGAATATAGGGTACAATAGGGGATATAGGGACCGGTCTGTGAGGCCTCAGAATAGTAAAAAATTAAATTTTTGTATTACCTACAAAAGTTATGAAGTGAAAATATTTACTAATTCTTGCGCAATTTCGGTCAATAAACGATTCGTAAACTTTCCTTGTCGGCTGTTTTCGAAATAAAATCGAGGTTGCGGAATTATTTTTAACCTTGGATAAGTAAGTTAACATACATAGGTGTGTAAATAATTCTAGATTTTATCTGTAACCTATTCACAACTTTCGTCATATTGCATTCTCATTGTTCCAATAAATTAAAAAAAATACAATACCCCGTTTTAATAATGAACGTTTCTGTTTCCTTTTTTTACTTCAAGTGGTAAAATTTCACTAGTATAATCAGCAAAATTCAAATAATTTAAATTTAGAGAGTATCGAAAACTTATGCAACACTTACCGCTTTTGGGGCCCAATGAAAAGTCATTTTTTCAAATACGTAATTCTTATCAAGGGGTCCACCAGAAAGCGTTGGCGGTTTTCCAGACCAATGAGCTTTTACTTCCACTGTATTGTGGGAAATTAAGAAAAATGTATAAAATAAAATGAAGCAGAATTAAATTTATAAATTAAAATAATTAATGTTTAATACCAGTATGACCAGTATTCTTTATGGTCACGTTTGTTGGTGATTTATTGAAATTTGTAAATTTCAGTTTATCATTAATATTTGGATAATCCCTCACTTCAGGTGTATCATCTAAAATTACGGGCGATTGATGTTTTCCATTACATTCTGAAATTTTTTGGCCCCAGTTTTTGGCATCTTTATAACTGAATGCATCTGCAAAAAACAAACAGATATTGTAAAGCTTTATTGCAAGAATCCATTATCGAAAATTCAACTTTCATTATTTGGATTAATTTTCAAGAAGTAATGCTATGTTCTAGTAAATAACGGCACGAATTACAACAAATTACATCAGAATGTCTTCTTTTCTCACCAAAAATTATAAAATATATTTAAAAACTTTTTCAAAATTTAACTTACTTGCTCGTAAAATGACACTGAAGAGAATAGTCGCAATCAGGTGTCGCTGGATCATTTTAAGATCCTGCATGTTCTAAAATCATATAAAGAAAAATGATTAAAAATTTATTTTTAGATTGAAATTTAAACTCTTACTTCTTTTTTGATTCGCTTGAAGATTCAGCGGTGATGAATAAATTGTAAAGTCTACTAATCGAATGCTGGTATCCGGAAAGAAGAATGCGCTCTTGAAAAAACGACTATATATGGGCAGAGAGTCTTATAACTCTTATCTTGTTTGTCTTAAGTTTATTATGCGCGTGATTGTATCTCAAACTTAGTTTTGCACACGTTTCTAAAATTCGTCGCATTTGAAATTTAGTGAGATTATCAATGTAGCCCACTGAATTTTTAAGGGGGGGAGTACCTCCCCACTGCCCTTCCCCCCGGAGGAAAAAATTACATTGACTTTATCCTTCACATTCCTCATGAAAGACACTTCCTACTGCGTACATTTTTTAATGAAAATTAACTATTTCGAATGCGTAAATAATCTCACATTAAAAGCGTTTCTAAATGTTAGTTCTTTAAACTTAAAAAATTACCTGACAACTGAATGTGGGTCAAAAGACAAATCCGTTATAAAAGAACAAGAAATGAGAGAAAGTCAAGACCCATGAAAACTTATTGCTAAATGTGATTAATCATACTAGAATAACTTTTGTTAAACAAAAGTTATTTATTATTTTAAAATAATATTTATTTCTAAAAGTTATTACTTAATAGACAACTTATTTTCTTTTTAATATAAAGCATTTCCATGAATTCTCTCTTTCTCTCATTACTTTCACTGTGTACAATTTCAACATTATCCCAGTCAAACTCATGGTCAACATCAACAAACCCTCTCGTATATCTAGCAAGAACACTAGGGTGGTCCAAAAAATTTTTTTTCTAATTTTTATGGGGACACCCCCCAAATTTGTTCAAATCCACCCAAAAATAAATCCATTTTTTTTTGTTTCGAAAAAAAATGATATTTAGGGGTGGCGCATGCCCCATGAAGTTTAACATGTATTTCCCATAAGAAAAAAAGACGTTTTTGTAAATCTTATTCAGAATCCTCAATATTATCTCAATTGAGTTGAAACTCAACATTTCTTTTCACAATTAGCCATAGAATACGAATAAAATATCACTTTTCAAATATAACCCCCATAAGTCTGTTTTATAGGGTCCCAAAGAAACCCCATAAGTGAAAAAATGGGTTTTGCGAGTTTTTGGCGCTAATTATGATTTTTTTGCGGTTTTTTTAATGCCAATTGTTTCTAATACATAAAATATGACTTTGTACTGAAAATTAGATATTTTAATGAATTGTTTAAACAATTTATTATTGTTTTTAGCAATTTTCTCATAGAATGTAGTTAGAAAGACGCGGTTTTTTAACAAATTTTCCATTTGTTGTACAATTTTCAATGAGAAGAAAGTGATCGTTCATCAATGTTAACAATATTGATTGTTTAAACAATTTATTATAATTATTAATAATATTATATTTCAATAATGCTAGAAAGATGCGGATTTTTTTTTAAATTTCTGGCTTTTTGTCCAATATTCATCTGTAGTGAAGTAATAATAAATTCAAGTTAACAAAATAATTGTTTAAACAATTTATTATAATTATTAATAATATTATATTTGAATAATGCTGAAAAGATGCGTTTTTTTTAATTTCTGGTTTTTTGTCCACTTTTCATTCGGAGTGAAGTAATAATGAATTCAAGTTAACAAAATAATTGTTTAAACAATTTATTATACTTATGAATAATATTATAATTGAATAATGCTAGGAAGATGCGGTTTTTTTTTAAATTTCTGGCTTTTTGTTTAATTTTCATTTGGATTGAAGTAATAATGAATTCAAGTTCCCAAAATAATTGTTTAAACAATTTATTA
>CAKNYM010051061.1:22188-33184 GCA_932195095.1 Andricus curvator
GCCTGCACCTTGGAAAAAAGTGAGCATTTTTTGTCTGAACGTTATTACAACACAAGAGAGCAAGCTGCAAAATGCAACAAGGAAAGTAAGACCAACATCGAAGACAGTGGTGAAGTGGTATCTATATGTACTCTTTTTTGTTCTTTGACACGCACACACACACACACACACACACACTTTCTCTGAAAATGCGGGTCGGGATAATTTAAATATAAATGCAACTGACCAATAATTATCGCCAAGCATGTTGCTTATGAATCAGCAGGGCCTCTTCTGTGCTTCAATTCGTGATTTACATGCACCTTATTAGAGCAAATATAACAAAAAATATAAGATCTATAAGAAACTATCAGAGCTTGGTTTACAGAAGACAAACCAGAAGCAATTTCAAACCATGCCCTTACTATTGTACAAAGGCTCCTTGATTGTGCTAATCTGAATAAAAAGGTTTGGAACGTGGCGTTGACAAAAATTACAAATCTTTGGTATTTAAGTGAAGAAACGATCGGCTAAGATTTCTTTGATAAAACCGTCTCTTCGTATGGCAAACAAAACATGTCATACACCATTGACGAAAGCCGTCAGTAATGAAATACCGTCTTTCGAGGAGTACCTTCTACAAATGAGGAGTCTTGGTAGGCGAGGAAGACTGACAAACAATCAGTGATAGTTCCATCATTAAGTATCTGATTGTCGGCATCACGATTCAGAGTCGAATAAGACAATGTTGTAAAAAAGGGGACCATCGCAGAGTTTAGGAAGTCCTTGAAGGGCTACCCAACTGATAAATGAGAAAATTACGAAAACCGAAAAAGATTTATCCCAAGATGCAGCGAAAAAGGGAGGTGATCAGACATTAGGCTAATGTCTAAGCTGATGTCGATTATCTAACTAGCTACTAACATCTCGATTAGCGAAGTAAGATTCAGAAAAGATTCACAGTAAATAAATAGAAGACGTAGCGTAATATCTATTTGTGATACAAGTGCGCGAAATAGGCGATTGCCGGCGAGTGTGAAGCTTGCAGCATGAGCCAGAGGCTTGATGCCTAAGTGCACGTGTGTCACACGTTATTTTTTGCAATAACCATCCGAGACAAATATTTAACACTTTATTACACTTTTTCACAGTGTGTTGGTTTTCAGCCGTACTTGTGTATAATTATTTTTAAAGAATTTTTAAGAATATTTTTATTTTGCGGATGTGCGAAGTTACTTATCTATAAATTGCACATACACGTCCATTGCGTCGATTCGCAAAATAAAATGTCAGCACATCACGCATTGCATAGACTATTTCTCTCGGTAAACTTTTCCTAAGTTCTAAATGTTTTTACGTTACGTCTTTTATACTTAACTTTTGTTTATACTTCTTTTTTCTTTTTAAAAAATACATATCATCTTAATCCATTACATATTGACAAAAAATATCTTTCGGTCTTGTATTATTATATCGAAAGTATTCAATTTTAAACATTGCAAAATCCGAAAAAGAGATTTGAAAGTGCTTTGAATATGGTTACATTCGGACGGATACATTGATATTTTTCAAAGTATTGCGCAACTTATTTAAATGTAGCGATTATTTTATTTACTAGCTGAAGGATTTTTAAGGGACGGGTGATTCAGTAAAAATGTATCTTTTTCTTTGTCAGCACATTTCTAAATTTCCCTTTTAGAGAAATTTAATGTTTGTTAACCTTCAAGCTGAATCTTTGTCCATTGTACGTTCCAGCGTTATTGGCATGTGTTCTCCAGATTGCATTTTTTAACTGAAAGATATTTACCGAGCCGCCAAGAGTCTAATTGCTGACCCTACCATAAACTAAACCGTCGCATCTCGTTTACAATGTTTTGACAAAAACTGGTCTACAGATATTCCTCACTTTCCCAAAATTTCTACGTCACAAATTGGGTGTGCCCAAAACCTCCTATCTTGATCTTCCTCGTTCAAAAGACAATACATATAAAAAATACAATTTTCAAATTAATATTCTAACAATAGCAGTGGTGGGATTCGAGACAAATGATTGGCGTCGGTTCGGAATCAAAGTACGTGGTCGAGGTTGAAGTCGAATCGCTAGACTAGGTAGCCGTGTACTGCTGTTTCCTGTTGGTGCTGTTGTGTGAGTAGTATCTGTGTTGTTTTTGTGATTAGTGGGACAAAGGTGTGGGCTGAATCGTTGACGGAATATGTGACAAGTGTGACAACATGGCCAGCGAGGAAGGGAACGAGCAGCGACAGTAATAGAGTTTAGATAAGTTCGAGAATGATGGGCAGCTAGATACCTGGGGGTCCAAGTGTGTAAGAAACGTTCGGCTTCAGTTCGGTGCATAATACAATGAAGAATTCGTTTAGCAGACAAATACTAACATTGCCTCTACCCTGTGTATTTCCGTATTTTTGTGCATTTTTTATATCTTAAATATAGGCTACTTTATTTTAAAACTGTGTGTCTTTGGGTGAACTTAGTAGAATATACGTATAATTAAATATTATAACAGTATTTAAAAGAATATTACTGAAAAGTTATATATAAGGAAATACCTTGAACAGCATGTTTAGTAAAATACTGTCTTTTCCTTCCTTTTCTTTAAGAAGGACCAGATCGTTGTGCAACGGCGAGTCGGGGTCCACGCACATTAGTTTGATGTTCCACTCATACAGGCTGTCGTTAACTAGTTCTATGCTGTACATGCCTAAAATTGATAAATTTGTATATCTATTAGTTACGTACATTAAAAATCCACCACTTCATATACATAAATCCAAACTCCCTATGTAGTGCGTACCAGTATTTCCGTTAGTGTCATTTGCGGTCAAAGGAAGTTATTTCTGAATGTCTTAAACAATTTTGAATTACACTGATCACGAATATTTAAAGACCAGAATTCGAAGGTCTGAACATTTCTTAATTTAAACAATACCCAAAGTTCCTCTTGTAGAATTCCTTGACTTTTGCAAGTTTTTTTTTAAATCCCTGACTTTTCCTGACCAACAAAATTCCCTGAGTTTCAGGTTTTCTTGAACTTCGGTGACCCTGATTAATAAAGACTGTTTTCTTTCTTCATTTTATGTAATTCCTTACAATATAGCGCAAGAATACCACGAGTTTTCTGCTAGTCAGGAGATCCCCGAAAAAAACTTTTTTTTTCTCATACCCTTAAAGATGACCCTTTAAAATATGCGTCATTCTAATTATCAATGTTGTAACTCAGTTGAACTATTTGTTTTAGAACAATTTGGAATTGTTTTTTTTTAGTTTGTATGACAAATCTGCCAATTGGCGATGGAGAGGCTTCGTGATACAAGGGCATTTTACATTGCTTCACGCTTCAACCAATTGTGTCTGTTGACAACATTTCGTATGAATTCAAATATCCAACGCGATATGTAGTAAGACCAAACTTTTTCAGTGTAATACAAGAGAACGAAGAACTTTTATATCACACAGAAAATCCAAGGAGATATCACTCAAAGAATAACCCTTATCAATAATAGCATTCGTCTTGGATCGGAACAATTGAATATTCTAAAATGTGAACTTATCACACGTCCCAATTCATAAACTTCGTATCAAGAAAATGGGAATTTCCCTAGCGGGCATATTCAAAAATATTTATCTCATACAATTTTAACAGAATTTATGTTCTTTATCTAAATTCTGGTAATTTTGATTTATTAATGAAAAAAATGTTTAAAATGATGTTATTTTTATTAACAATTACATACATTTAAACAAAAGCAATAGTTTTCAGGATTTATTCGATTCGTTTGGTTTCATGGGTCACGATAAAAGTTTAGTTTGAAGTTACATTACATTTCTCTTAATAGAGCAGAAAATTGTAAAAAAAATAGGTTTTACAATTTTTGCTACTTTAAGAAATATTTATAACTTTTGAACAATCTTTGAAATTCTATGCTGCTAATAAAATATGGTACGAACTTTCAAAGTTTAAAATTTAAAAGTTGTTAACTTTATATATAAAAATCAATTTACTTTGAATAGGAGAGACCCAGGCGAGATGAACATACAGAGTCAAATGAGACACTGAATTTTCTCTCAAAATATGTGATTTTTGTCGCTGTTCTTTTCAGAAATAATAGGAATAATGATATAGAATTTTTCGAATAAAACAAAAATTAAATAAAGTAAAAAAATGATTACAATTTCAACACCTAAATCCTGTTATTCTATGCCATTTTAAAACGATAACATCTTTATGCAGCTGGCAGAAAAGTTTTTGTTCTGCAAGATTTGCAAAATTGTATTTTTAGGTTCGAATTTTATAAAAACAGTTTATAAATTATTTTCAAAGAATTGTAGAAATATGCTATAAATGAAAATTTTCAAATAAATGCTAATTTAACAGCAGGTTTTAATAAAGAGTTTTATTGAAAAATATGTCTTAATAATTCTGATTTACTTACTTGAAAATAGAAAACTTAAAATACATCCGGAAAAATTTGATTAAATTGACCATTAATTGCATTCATAATTTCAAATATTTATAAACTCCTCCCCTTAAGTAATAACACTTAATTATACCTCACGGAATTATTTGTTGGACAATTTACAGAGCATGAGTAGGTGTGAATAATAATTTTGCTCAATAGTTAAAACAATGATATTTTGTCGTGATACTCATTTCTATTATCAGAATACTTTAAATAATCTTTTATGAGTGCAAAAAACACGAAAAATAATCTCGCTCCAATACGAGTATCGTCTCGACATGAGACATGTGCACAATTTATCATTTTCATATTTATTTCGTAATTACTATTATTGCAACACTCCATCTATCATGAAATTGGTACTTGAAAGTTCACAGAATGTAGAAAACCACTTACATTTTCACAAACTACCATCGATTTCAAATATTTCAATGAAAATGATAACTATGCTCATCTCTCCGATCTCCTCTATAATATTCCGTTTATAGTAGTACATATTTGACAACAGATGGCGTGTTGGACCTGAGCGTATAATTTATGTTGGTAGATATATGAATATATATTGTTAAGTGTGGCGTCTATTAAATTCGAATAGCTGAAATATGAAATATATCATTAAATAAGAGGAAAAGTTGACCTTTTTTGAAACTGTCACTTCGGTAAATATCCCGCAACTCCTTCATAAGTCTGTCGGTCGCTTGAACGCTTCCGGAAACCGAACCCTTCAAATAATCTTGACGTTGGTTCTGTCTCAACCTTTCAAGGGTTGCAAGGTGTTCTATGGCCATTTCTTCTCCCTACGAAAATGAAATTGGTTAAGGAAAGTCCAAATAAATTAAAATATATAAGAGTGTATGGACAAGTGTATGACAAGTGTATGGATTATTTATAAAAATTATTCAATAAGCACGCCAAAAATGTCCCATGCAATTTCGTGAAAAGGATTGCAATCTTGAAACTTCCTCCAACGATTTTATATAACATGATTTTATAGTTTATATTAAATTAAAAATCAACCATTTATAATATTTACTTTTACGCGATTGGAATCAATTTGTAAAATTATTACATTTATCGGCTAAAGAGAAATTTTAATGCATTTTTCAATAAATTTAAATGAATTTTAAATACATGATGGAGAGAATATTTAAATATTTTAGATCTAAAAGTTTAAGAGTTTAACACTTGGCTTAGCAGGCGACTTTTCCCGAATTTATTTTAATTAAATATAAAATGATATTCATATTATCTCGCTCATTAGTGCAAAAAAAATTGGCATTTAAAAAAGTTCTGACTATTTAAATATCAAGCCTTCCATGTACAACGAAAATTTGTAACTGGAGTCAACAAAGATTGTACTTCAATTCACATGCACGAATAAAATAAATGATACATTTAACATCAGCTTTCGAATTAAAAAATGTTCTACATGGTAATAAGGTTCCAACTTCCAAGATATGCATTTTAGAGTCTGAAAGCGATGAAAACGTTCATTAATATTCGTTAAGAATAAATTGGAGTTGAATATTACAGTAATAACAATAAAAATCAATGTAAGATCGCACCTTGCTCTTAGCATTGGCCTCGCCTTCGTCCATATCGAGGTGAAGGTCTTCTTCTGCTTCGCTTTCTTCGTCGTCGTCGAGATCCTCTGTGTCTTCAGCCTCCATCCTCTGTGGCACTGACGCTGCAGCTCCCAATCGAAGAGGATCGAGAGCGGTTCTCAAACGCTCAACGTCTGGTGGTTCTGGTAGGGAATGCAAGCGGCATAATTCTTTCAAGAGAATTCCCACCTGGTTAAGCACGTGATTGTCACGACCTGTTGTGTTACTCAAAATCTGAACCGCGTTCGTCACGCTCGTCTCCTCGGATTCGGCGAACCAGACCGGTGGTGTCGAAGGATACGTTTCCTTAAAAATAATAGCATTCGTTAGAATTGGCTTTGTGTTTTCATTAGATGAAGAGTAATAAGATAAAAGGCTCAGGTTGGTCAGTTAAAATTCAGAAAAATTGTTCCCGGTTATTCAATTTCCAATACAAGCCTTCACAACTTTACATTTTTAACAATTATAAAAGTTGCATTGAAACATAAATGTAAATTTAATTTTTCTAGCATTTTGACGGTTTAAAGTTTCACAGTACAGGTTTTTACATTTATTTTCATTTTTCAGAGTTTTACAATGTCACTGAAGTTCGTAACGTTTATAAAAAAATAATACAAATTTTTTTTTAAATTACCCAAATCATTTTTTTTGTCGAATTATCGTAAAAAGGATGTAATATACGATTTTGAAAAAATTCGAGAACAGAACGTTTAGCGTAAAGTTAGCATTTTTTCAGAATTTTGTACCTTTCAGAGTGCCGAATGCTTAGTGAAAAGTTATCATTTTTCCGAATATCAAACATAGCTTATTTAATTAAAAAAATAAATGTGACATTATAAGTAGTTATTACCAGCTAAAACCATATACTACATTATTTTTACGATAACTGAACAGCAAAAAAAATTAATTTGAGTAATTTTTAAGAATGTTATATTTTCGGTTATAAACGTTGCGAACTTCAATCTGCCGTGATTTGGAAGTACACCGTTAACTGCAATTCAGATCAGTCCCTTGATTCGCCTACCGTTAACTGCGTGTTCAGGTTACTTATCCGAATTGCAGTTAACGGTGTTCTCCAAATCACGACGGAAATGACATGTTTTACAGATATTAATTACTGAAATATCTCATACAGAATATAACTTTGTATAGAATTTAACAGTGTAGACTGTAGAGCCATAATTCAGTATAATTTTTATTTTTTCGGAAATTCAAGATGGAGGTACCAACTTCAGGGACACATGTTAAACGTTACAAAGTTAAAGTTGTTGAAGTTGTACAATTTCTATCGATTAAATCTGGAATCATTGTTTACAATAGCTTATATAAATTAAAAATTATACAGAACCCATCAAAATAGGCTTTAAAAAAATCTTTCGAAGTTAAGCATTTGAAAGGGGTAAAAATTTAATAATAGTAAATAACTTGTAAGAGTGGAAATATTTTAAACAAAATTAAGTTAAAAAATTATATTTTTGTATTTTGTTATTGATTTCTTCACCTAAAGTGCATACTAACAACATTTTAAATTCAATACTACTGTTATTTGGCCAAAAAATAAATTACAAGAAGCCCGTTTTAATAATTTTACCTCATTTATAGAAAAAGGCCCATCAACCATTATTTTAAATAGTAAACAAATGCATGTATCATCTTTAAACATAACCTACATCTTTAGAAAATGTAGAGGACATACTACCACAAAAAAATATATGTGTGGATTTTGGTTCGTTAAGTTATACTCAAATGAAAATTTTTAAATGGAATTTCTCAAAATAGAAGTTTGCCTTTTTCCATCAACAGCATCAATTTCTATTGGGATCGTGATCAATTTAAAAATGTATAATTATGAGCTTTTTAATTTGAAATTTCTCCGTTTCAATTTAGGAATATTTCACAAACATTTTAAACAAAAATTGTTCAATCACTCGATCATTAAATTCCGGGTTCATTCCTTCGTTCGATTGTTTCTCCATTATCACAGTGTAAACTATAATATAATTGTCAAGCACATCTTAATTCTCACCTTTTAATGTTTTGAAATAAAAATCCTCAATTTATAAACGCTTCGAAAGAAATGATGAATTTACAAAAAAACGGAAAGCCGAGATTTTTTAAATATTTGTGATTAGCTAGCCCAAAAACCGAATTTTTGGAACCTCAAAAGTCGACATTTTTGGAAAAATAGTAACCATTTTTTTTTTATCAAATTTTGCTAAACCCTTCGTTCACGAACTCTGTATAGGAATATACTAATGAAATCTTGTTAGTTTTTTTATTTCAGAGAATCCGTTCCAGAGTAATCATGCTCACCGCAAGTAATAATAAAAAAAAAACGTGTTTTGCGGCAGCGGCCATATTTCACCCAGTTTTCAACACTTTCAAATGAAAAAGTACCTACAAAATATTTATAGAATAGATGTGATGTTAAATCTTTCATGTAATTAACGTGTGTGAATATGATATGGATGAAGGTGGTTACAAGAGTGAACGACAACTTCCAGACAAATTGTTTTTGTTTTTTTATTGTGCCATGATAAACGAGATTTAAAGGTATTAAAAATTATGGCGTTTCGAAACATAACCAGTTTCCTCATCAGATTCAATAGTAATCATTGATGTTTAGGTAAAAAATAGACTCACAGAGTTAAAAACAACAGAAAATTAATTGTGTTGTGAAAAAAAATGTCAAAAAAATGATTGTACAAAAATCCATTATTTTGAGCGTTTTTTTGGAGTAGCCTGAAACTAAATTAAAAGTGTGAAATAGAAACCAAAAAAAATTACCCATCATATGGTAATTTTTTTAATTTTATTATTAAAAAACATTATTTTTCGTGTGCGGTCGGCGCAAACACACACTGCTCGCGTATCTAAAATGGAGTCGGAGTGTTTGCTCCGAACACACACGACAAATAATGTTTTTTAATTTTTAAACAATACCCATATGATGGGTAATTTTTATTGGTTTATATTTTACACTTTTAATTTAGTCCAAAGAAACACTCAAAATCATGGATTTTTATACAATCATTTTTTGGACAATTTTTTCTTTTTGCACATTTATACGAGCACTCACAACGCAATTAATTTTCTGTTGTTGTTTTTAACTCCGTTAGTCTATTTTTTACCTAAACATCAATTATTACTATTTAATCTGATGAGGAAATTAAGTTATGTTTCGAAATGTCATAATTTTCAATACCTTTTAATCTCGTTTATCATTGCACAATAAAAAAACAATTGTCTGGAAGTCGTCATTGACTCTTGTCACCACATTCACCTATAAATATGTAGTAATCGATGATCTGTAGTACATTTCAATAAAATTTGGTTAAAATGGCTAAAAAAAATATTTGAAAATCCCTTAATATTACTCCATATAACCCCTAAGCTAAATTGAGGCTGTAAAAGAGATCTAACTAGTCCCGAGAAAATGAAGGGAAAAATCTTGTTACTACAAAAGAAAACATGCAGTACTGAACGATTCCAAAGTTCATTTTCTTAAATATTTTTACTTTTTCTTCGACAATAATTAAAATTAACAATGCAAATTTGTATTAATCAGAAGTATTTGTAAGACTATTTTCTGTTTGATGTATCTTCTTGGACAAGAACAAAGAGTTACACATCTCTATGGGACTCGGGGAACAATGGAGGTGACTTTTCTGTTTAACGAAACGACTGCTCTTTGATTCTTCGAAAATATCCGCCCATTTTCTACCGCTTACAATTGGTTTAATAGTAATTTCGAGTATACGGTCACTGCAGTCAAATCGTACATCAAAAGGGTGAAAAGATACCATAAATTTTACTGTAAGTGGGCGAGCGAAATCAAATATCTAAAAGTAAATGAATTCCACGGAATTCTCATAAATGTTGTGCTGATATGTCAGCTAGGTATTTCACGAAAATCGTGACGAGTGAAAATCATGTTTCTAATTGTAAGAGAAATTTCTGTTCAATTTACCTACAATGTAAGTAGCCATCTAAAGGTTTTCAGTATTAATTCAGTTTCAAGTCCTTTTACGGATTTGTTATGAGAAAAATGCCAAGAAGTCATCAATGTCCTCTAAATTCGAAGCAGTCAAAACCTGTACTGATTTGAATCTAGAGTGGAAATTAGTGGAAATTTAAATCATACAAAAAGATGATTCGTTACACTGCAATGAATAGTAGACTTTGTAATCAGAATTGTAAAGTTTCATCGGCCTCTAGGATCGCATTGTTGTACCCCTGTAAAATTGCAATCCTATACTACTGTTATATAGCTATAGCTATACCTATTATTATATAATATGTATTATATAGTTATAAAGTCCTATACATCATATACTGCACCCTTCAGTACTGCTAAACTATGATCTCTTGTATAAATTACGGACTCTTGAATGAATCGATTTATTGACATCGTCGAATGACGAACTATTACAAGCTATCATAATTTTGCAGTGCTCAACAATGAACGTCGAATGCAATTTAACGTAGTTCAAGAACGCGATTTTACAGACCGATAAAGTTTCATACTTCTCAATTATGCAATTTTACAATAGATTATAAATTAACGAAAATAATAAATTTCTTTTTTAGAATGTATTGGCCGATCAGTAGTAATTATTGTGATTTGAATTTTAATGAATAAATTTAATCAATTTTCGAGGGATTAACCACCCTTGTAAGTAAGTATACCATTAAGCCATTTCCCTTACAGGGTAGGCGTGACACTACCCGATTCGGGTAGTGTTTCTAGGTGGATAGTTTCTTGTAGTAAATAACTATAAGTGTGGGCTCACCACACCCACGACGGGCCAACAGCACGCAGTATTCTCGAATGGTCACCCATCCAAGTACTAACCGCGCCCAACGCTGTAATCCAGAGGTCGGCAGCGAGGGGAAATTTCTCGAGTCCAGCTCTTTTAACACGTGTGGATCGG
>CAKNYM010051061.1:33284-45607 GCA_932195095.1 Andricus curvator
CTACTCCACTCTAAGAGTGCAGGGTGGTGGTAAATTCTATTGTATGACGTCAGAATTTGCCACCACCCCGAACTCTTAGAGTAGAGTAGAGAGTCTTGGTGGGATAGACGAAGCGTGCCATCCACACGTGTTAAAAGAGCTGGACTCGAGAAATTTCCCCTCGCTGCCGACCTCTGCAGTGTAATCCCATGTAATCTATACAATCACTTATAATCCCTGTAATCTTGTGTAATCTAGTGGAATCCCGTGTAATATTTTGGTATATTAATAGATACCATTTTTTTAACTTTTTAAATACATATTAAACACGAGATTAAGCGATTTTTGGCACTATATATGCACTTACCAAAAACCAACGAAAATACATGTGCTTAGAACAAAAATATGAATTAGTTGATTATGGTACCTTTGTAGGCTCTATACGCCTGTAGGATACCTCTTTGACTTTGACAACAGTGCCATCTGACCCGCGAACTATTTGGGTATCTCGAAGTTATTTGGGCAATGTTTATGAAAAAAGCAGTGAATATCAATTCATTTTAATCAAAAATGTCAATCTTCGGTTTAAAATTAATTGTTTACTGTAAGATTTTTCGTTAATATTGAATTAAAATTCAAATTTCTTCCCAATAGTTCCAAATTGGTGGCGCTGTCGTAGCTACCCAACAGGCGTATATATCTTAGATGAGCCGCTCAGAGGAAAAACGTGATAAGTCCTATGTTAAAACATAGGACTTAACACGTTTTTCTTCTGAGCGCCCCATATCTGTTTCGCTAAATTATTATTGGATTTTTTCGTTTCAAGTTTCTTCTACCTTTGTTCGAATATTTTCTTTTTATCCTTCTTCACTGTGTAATTATCAAATTAATGGGATAGTTGCATGAATTTTAGATAATATATTTTTCAAATTTTGCATAAAATTCTAAAAATATACTTTATTTCTGAGAACGTTTTTTTAAAAAGTGTGGAAAACCCATGGACATAGGATTGTGAGGGGACTAGGCATGGCGCAGCGGGGTTAATGCAACGAGCAGGGCGGTTTACCATCTTGGTGTGCTAAACCGGTATTGCGAGAGAAAGAGCAGACTGTTCTCCTCCTCTCACTTACTCCCCATGCTTTTGCAGACCAACATGGTCGACTCCCCCTTGTAAAATTAATTGTGTTGTGAGTGCTCGTAGAAATGCGCAAAAAAGAAAAATGTGTCCAAAAAATGATTGTATAAAAATCAACGATTTTGAGTGTTTTTTTTTGGAGTAGTCTGAAACTAAATTAAAAGTGTTAAATAGAAACTAATAAAAATTACCCATCATATGGGATTTTCTTTAAACTTGAAAATTAAAAAACATGACATTCGTTTGCGATCGAAGCAAACACTCCGACCCCATTTTAGATACTAAATGTTATTTATTTGTATATTATATATACGGGGTGTTTTTTTTTAACTTGAAACATCGAAATATCTCAAAAAATACGCATCCTATGAAAAAAATATCCGTAATAAAAACTTTTTATTTTCGAGGGGGAAAAGCGACTTTGAAAAAATTTACCCTGCTCCACCCCCAGGAGGCAGGAGTGGGGGTAACTTTGTAATTTCAAATGGGAACCCCAATTTTTTATCACAAATTCAGGTTCTCCTTTACGAAATACGTAAGTTTTATTCGAAATTTTTTTTTCGATTCGCGATTTTTTTTCTTTCTATTTTTCGACTCCCCACCCCCCTCCTAGGGGATGGGTGGGGTAATTTTTTTCAAAGTCGCTTTTCGCCCTCGAAAATAAAAAGTTTTTATTAGGGATATTTTTTTCACCGGATTCGTATTTTTTGAGATATTTCGATATCTCAAGTTACAAAAAACACCATGTATATAAACCTATTAATTTATTTAGATACAATTTTAGATACTAAAATGGAGCCGGAGTGTTTGCTCCGATCGCAAACGAAAATGTTTTTTAATTTTCGAATTTTTTAAAAATTCCCATATGACCACTCAAAATCATATACAATCATTTTTTGGACAAATTTTTCTTTTGCAAATGTATACGAGCACTCACAACACAATTAATTTGATGTTGCTTACAACTCCGTGAGTCTATTTTTTGCCTAAAAATCAATGATTGCTATTTAATCTGGTGAGGAAACTAGTTATATTTCGAAACGCCATAATTTTCAATACCTTTTAATCTCGTTTATCATGACAATATAAAAAAACAAATGTCTGGAAGTTCTCGTTGATTCTTGTCACCACATTTATCTATATCATATTTCCAGATGTTAATTACACGAATGATTTAACATCACATCTATTCTTCAATTTAAATATGGAAACAATAGAGTTGCAGGGAATATTTTTATCGAAAAAATAAGTCATGATTTATTACAATTCAAACATTTTTTTTTAAATTGGTAAGAAGTGACGGTAAGAAATAAATCAATTACAAAAAATCCGCCCGCCGCCCGGGCACATTCTCATCGCTCGCTTCGCTCGCAAGTTTGAGCGCGCAACTATTGGATCTCGCGCTACGCTCTTAGTCACTGTACATCCCCCATATTTTTGCATTAGACTTTTTTAATCAAGGGTCAAACTATCGACAACTGAAATTTAGTGATTGTGAATTCTCTTTTTTGAAATCTCCTTCGGCTTCAACGAACACATTCTCATCACGTGTCTCGTGAGAAAAAAAAGTTGAAAGCAAATTTTCTGTTCTAATTTACAAATAATTTTATTATTAAGGCCATGTGATGAGTTGGTCACGTGACCAGATTCCTACCTTACCGGAACTTTCTTTATTTGTCAACTTATTTTCACATGAATAGCCACATCGAGTTGAAAATTTGGGATAATAAATAAGAAGCGCTAAGAAACGCGGAGCCGGTCCTAAATTGTTATCAGCATGAAAAATTTGTTTTTGCTTTTTTCATAATTATAAAAATTTAGGACCAGAGCCGCGTTTCTTAGTGCTTCTTATTTAGTATCCCAAATTTTCAACTCGATGTGGCGCTTCGTGTGAAAATCAGTTGACAAATAAAAAAAGTGCCGGTAAGGTAGGAATCCGGTCATGTGACCCACTCGTCACATGGCCTTAAACATTTTATTGTACCTTGTGCATTTATGTCCAGAAATTTAATTCGTTCATTCACAATGTAATTTTTCACGATTAAAACAAAAACTACGCGTCTTATAAACAAATGATTCATAACAAATTTGTAGCTCTTTTTGGCTGAACAACTGCTGTCTAGTTATTTTTTTCGTAGCTTGTGTCGTTTGTCAAAAATTTGATTTTTTACTTTTAATGTAGTTTCTTACAAATAAAACAATAACTACGCGTCAATTCAAAAAGTGGTTAATAACGAATTTGCATATCTTTTTTGTGTGCACAACTTTGATCTATTTGTCTTTTTTCGTATCTTGCATTCTTTGACCGCAAAATGGAATTTTTCATTATTTTTGGTGCGCTCAAAATTTGAATTTTCGATTTTTCAAGATTCAAAAACTTGATATGATAATCTTGTAGGGCTTTCAAAAACCAACGTTTTTCTTCTCTTGACTTTTTTCATATCTTGCGTTGTTTGTCTTAAAATGTTAATTTTCGTTTTTGGATTTTGGAAATGCTATAACTCTGATAATTTTCTTTCGATCGAAAAAAGTCATAAGGATGAATTGTTCGAGTTTCCAAGTACTACGAATATCCGTCCATAGAATTTTTAAGTCTTAAGAAGAAATGGTCTCAAAATTTTTTTAAATGCTCTAACTTTTCGAATTTTCATCCAAAATAGCTGGTTAACGAACTCGATCTTTCTTTTTGGCCTCTAAAACTGTGCCATAGCACAATTCAATCCGATTAGTATTTCAAAAGTTATTCGGTACACAGACGACGACGACAACGACACAGACACTGACGTAAAAATTATTTTTTTACTATGGGGGCCTCCAAACGTCGATATTTGATGAAATCCGCGAAAGTCATTTTTCACATAAAAACAATACCTTCTCACTGAGGTGAGAATGTAAAAATATTGTTACAATAATTATTTTTCCTAAGTCTTACATTTTGTTTGATTCAAAATTATGTTTTGTTTTTCATAATACATGACTGACGATACCATTTTAATTCTTAAAATCAGACAATTTTTTCCAGATACAAAATTTTTGGCACAAAAAACTTGAAAAAAATTTCAAATATTAATTATACTTCTGTATTAATCCGGAGATTGAATGTTAAATTTTTGCAAGTACAGGACACAAGTCCTTATATTCTTAATGATGTTGATATATTTTTTCATTTGCATTTTTCAATTTTAATCCCGTTTAATCTTGTATAATCTCTTGTTGTATTTTTACATCCTACATTTAATCTCATGTAATCATATGTGATCTTGTGAAGACTGTAATCTACACCGTAAAAAAAAGATTTGTGTAAAATTACAAAGTTTCGGAAAATTACATATTACATCATTGTAAATTTCACATAACTCAATGTGTGATTTAAAAAAAATGTGTGAAATTACAGCCTATGGCGATGTAAATAAAAGGACCCTCGAACAGCAGTGTAATATTACACACTACATACAAACAAAATTACACATTCGCTCGTACGAACATTACGTTCAGAAGTGAAAATTCAGTCGCAGCGTGTAAAAATACCATGAGTCGGTAAAATCGCCTTCCTGAAATTGAAAATTACATCGAGCTTTTTAATTTTACCCCGACAGAAATTGCAAGATTTTGGATTTATAATTAATTAAACATTTAGAATATTTAATCAAATAATGCGTGAATACGCAAGCGTCTCTCGTTTTCGTTGTTTATCGATGCGTTCGTCCTCTAATTTTGGAGCATTTTGATTGTTAATACGAGGCAATTGACAACTATGTTCAACTTTCTTGACAGCTTTCACACAAAAATAGATAAAATTCTAGCTATTCCTATTTTGCCTTTACATTGTCTGCTACTGGAATGGAAAAAATTCGGCTATTCAAAATGTATATTTCATATTTTTGTTACGGAATATATGAACTGCAAAAAATAGCCATAGTATCTTATGTATTTTAGGTAGGTGGTAACGTGTCCGGCTTGTGTGTCTTCAAGCACCATGCAATTGTGCTAAGTTTAAGGCTCGAGTGTTCGAATCCTGTCGCCGGCTAAGTTTTATTTTATTTTTTCGTGGAATGTATGTATGTATACCATTAAGCCATTTCCCTTTCAGGGTAGGCGTGACACTAACCGATTCGGGTAGTGTTTCTAGGTGGATAGTTTTCTTGTAGTTATAAATAACTACAAGTTTGGGCCCACCACGCCCATAATATGCCAACAGCACACAGTATTCTCGAATGGTAACCAATCCAAGTACTAACCGCGCCCAACGCTGCTTAACTTCAGTGATCTGACGAAAACTGGTTTTTTCAGCGTGGCATGGCCGTTGGCCATTTAATGAATTTTACTTTTTCGTGTGTAAAATTGCCGACCGAATTAGAATATCAAAACAGCTGTAATTGCAAATCTCATCGCTAGGTGGATTTTTACAAAATTTACTCGGACACATGAGGGTCCTTTTATTTACATCACCCAACGATGTAAAATTTAATAGATTTTTTTACAGTGTAGTGTACACTAGGGCGTATCGAAAAAAGAAGTTGTTTGCGCAAAGTTCTAATAACAACAAAATCCTTCTGTCTCCGCATCGTATATATAGCTAAAAATGACAAAAAACGAAGCACTTCTTCAAATTTGAACAGTAAACAATTTTTTTTGAGAGTTAAATTATCAATAAAAATAGTTCAAAGCAAGTCCATCTATAATTCTATACCTGTATAGCGATAATTCCATTAAAATATTTTTTACCCTCCCTAATTGACTTTGAAAATTCAAAAAATCGAAAAAGTCGACCTTTTCGCGATTTTCTTAGATTCATGGTAAATTTGTCGACTATTTGACCATGTAATGAGTGATATACGTTAATCAGAATGTATTTGCAATATGTTGCAACAATAATATCTACACTCGGAAAACATTTTTACCTTATTTAGACACCAAAAATTAATTTTGTTGTGAAATAAAGAGCAATATATCACTTTTAGATATTTTCTTGTAATCCAAAATCAATAAAAATGATTTTAATATCGACATCGTTCTGCATATATTATTGGTGTAACATATTTAAAATACATTCTTCTTAACGTATATCAGGCATTTCATGGTCAAATAGTCGAAAAAATTACTCTAAGAAAATAGCGAAAAAGTCTATTTTTTCGATATTTTGAAATTTCAAGGTCACTCAGGTAGGGTAAAAAATATTTGAATCATTTTTTGTTATGTAGGTACAAATTCACTTGCTTCGAACTATTTTTTCTGATAATTTATATACCGAAAATTAATTTTATTGTCAAATAAAGAGCAATATATCACTTTTAAATATTTTTTTGTAATTCAAAAGTCAATGAAAATTATTTTAATGTCAACATTTCTTATATATTATTGTTACACCATATTTAAAATACATTCTCATTAACGTATATCAAACATTATATGGTCAAATAGTCGAGAAATTTAAAATGAATCTAAGAAAATAGCGAAAAAGTTGACTTTTTTCGATTTTTTTAAACTTCAAAATCAATTAGGCAGGTTAAAAAATATTTTTATGGAATTATCGCTATACAGGTATAAATCGACTTGCTTTGAACTATTTTGATTGACAATTTAAATCTCAAACAAAAATTTGTTGCTGTTCAAATTTGAAGAAGTGCTTCGTTATTTTCGTTAGCTATATCTACGATGCGTAGACAGAAGTAATTTTTTTTTTTATCAAACTTTAGGAGATTGTTTTTGACTCCCAAAATAAATTTTTCATTGCTATTAGAACTTCGCGCAAACAACTTTTTTTTCGATACGCCCTAGTGTACACGAACAATCGAAATGTTTAACCCCTTCAATTTATAAAGTTGCTGCTCGTTTGTTTATTAAATACAGGCTTGGGCAAATGACTCTACGTTAGGAAAAGTGAATAAGCAAATGCAAGAAATATTTTTTTCTGAGCCTGTTTTTAAAACTCTATATTACTTTCTTTGTAAATAATTCAAAATTGTAGGACTAACCGAGTTTAGTTATTCCAATAAAAATTGCATTCATTTGAACATTCAGAACTTCAATTGCATTCTATATTTTTATTATGTTGTACTTTTCTGAAATAAACTTTCAAGATGCATATGTAAACTAGGTAAATATTTCAATTTGAAATTATATAGATTGTATCGCTTCATTCAAATACTTGAAGCGTTTTACAATAAATTGATATATGTATAACATTATTTCACTGCATTCATCCCTTCGGATTAAATTTCTCTGAGTAAGAATCCGATGCGAACATGTTTTCTTCAACTCTAATTGAAAAATGCAAGCTTTGAAGACTCATCCACTTTATACTTCAAGTAAAAACTCAACTTCAAAGTAGATTGTATCAGTGTCATTGCAAGAACAATCAAAATTGTATGATTTATAAGTATTATATTCCAACATTTGAATGAATTCAAATTCGCAGCCTTCAAAATTACAAAATCTACCAATCAGAAGCTATCAGAATTTTAAAAAAAAGTTGATATTGAGGTCTTCCAAACATCCATAAGCAGTTTAAGTACTACATATTGTAAACTGGAAATTTGTAAATATAAGTTTTTGTTTATTGAATCCTTAGAAAGATTTTTAATTAAAATATTATCTTAAAAATGGTTGCATTTTGACTTCTTAATATATAAACGTAATCAATCTTGAAGAATTCTTCAGAATTGCAATTTTTAGATTTTATATGCAATATTGTACGTCGAAACTGAAAGATTACATTCAAGAATTCACACAAAATTCAAAATTATGCTATTTCAAAAGCTACTAACGAATAAGAATATAATCCATTCTGAACTAAATGTTAATTAATTTGAACCAGAAATCGTCTAATTTTGAAGGATTCAATTTCACGTTATGCAATCCTAAATGTATTCCCTTTATCACTGTTTGCGACTGGAAATTGCACAGTTTTGAGCTTTTAAATTCCGCATTTCAGTTCCGTATGTTCAGACTCGAAAGTTAGAATCGGAACATTAAAATTTTGTTAATCAAGCCTCGTGAATTGAAAATTGTTGATTTTTCGAATTTCAAAACAAAACGGCTTGAGAATAATACGCATTCAAAACAGAATGATTTACAGAATACAATTGTCATAAATACCATTTTCAGCACAACTCTGGGAAGATAAAACTTTCTGAAATTTGAAACTGTGCAATTGCAAACTGTAATACAGAAATATTAAAAAACAATTGTAAACAGAAATACTTCGAAATTGCATAATTCATGTGGTAGCAAGTAAGATTTAAAGTGATTCGATACGTGTTTCTTCTAGGGATTAAAAAAGTTTCAAAATTAAATGGACTATTTATACACAATTTCACTATCCAGTAGGCGTCCTGAAAAATGTATAAATTCAGCTTTTAAGGGGCAGGGGAAAGTGGGTAATGTTAACAGTAAATTCTGGTCCAATCTTGAAACAATAATTTGTTCATAGCAATACCAATTCTATAGAATTATCTACCTATTCAACTGAATTCCATCCACTCTTCTGAATTTCTACCTAACCCAAAATTTCGAATCATCCTTAAAAGTGTAAACATTTTTTTTAAAGTCTTCTATCCCACAACGAAGCAAACACAAGATCGCGAGTGCATACAAAAAAGACGTCAAGACCGAACTTATCATCATAATAATTAGCGATTAATCTCTGAAACACAACAAAGTACTTTTGTGCTCACATAAAACTATTCAACACTCCTTTCTCAACCTCTTAAAGAGCAACAAAGACCCTCGATCTTGATGTAACTCGGAAAGATAAATGTAGGTAGGCGACTTTTCTTTTCAACGAATTTGATTACCCTTCGATTCTTTGAAATCACCGTCCATTTCCCCTCGCCCTTGACAAAAATCTAAAACCCAGATTTTTGAAGAAATCGCGAACTAAAATCGGGCAAAATGAAGGATTAATTGGAGTTCCATTGGGGCGCGGGTGGAAAAGCGAACGCAGGTGCGGAAAACAAAGGGCCATGTATGATGGGAGTAAATAAATTGACTAAATAAATAAGCATCTTCCGTCCTGGGAAATTAGCAAGGCTCAGCGTTTCGCGAAATTGAAGGGCGAAATCGAGAAGGTAAGAGTGAACCAGAAAAGGAAATTAGATTGACTTACTGTGATATTGGCGTGAATTTCGTATTTCTTCCCATTTTTACCGACGAACCTGCAGCTGAGCTCGTCCACGCTCGCAGACATTATCTGAAACCTCTCATGGCTCTTGGGGAAGACGGACTCGAGGGTTTTAATCTCCTGCTTCAGTGTGTTCAAACAAGCCATTTGGGCTCGGCCGTGCGCGAGGAAAAACCTTTGTCCTGAATTTTCTCGGCGTTACTTGGCTTTGGCCGGAAAAATCACACACGCCGCGGTAAAAACACGATGGACCCGATGACTATCCGAGAAAATGGCGACTACGGCTGACTGCTCCTCGAGCTCGACCGATCACCGAACTCGGGAGTCTACGCACACTCTCGGATACCGCGAGGAGCCGCTAGTATCGTATGAGGCCGTGACGCCATCTATATCTTCCCCGGGAAATTCGAAAGGCAATAAAGAAATAATGTGGAGGAAAGGTAATGTCATTTCATTTTATTTCGTCTGATAAGGGGGAGATATCCCAGTAAGAAGGCTTGCATTGATCGGGATTAAAAAATGTAATTCACATGAATACCCGATTTTTCCGGTCATCTCCTAAACCGTCGGGAAAATAGGTATGAGAAAAAATCAATCCCCCTCAATGCACCTTGAAAAGTTCAACAGAACAGTACTCAAAGGAATTGAAAAATACAAAAATCCGTAGTCAGGATCAATAAAATTGAATTCTTGCCAATGAAAGTAGAAAATTGCACGGAACGGTACTAAAGGGGATTGAAAAGTTCGAGTATACAAAAGAAGGAATAGAATGAATTTATATAAAATCAATTTCAAAACGCTTGGTTGAATTAAAATGGAAATTAATTGTTGGCGAGTACTTTATAATTTTTAATTAATAAGTGGTAATTGGGTAGCGAAATAAAGAATTCTAATTATATTAACATTTTTTTATTGGTAGTACTACATTTTAAACATATTGTGCGAAAATTGCTAAAATAATTAGTCGTATTCTATTTTATAGAAAAATGTGTAGTACTTATATTCAATAAAATATATATGTTAATTGCATAAGGGCAGATCGAAAATAATTGAAAAAATAAAAAACAGCCTAAAAAGGCAAAGTTTAATTAAAGGCACTCACATGATTTAACCCAAAGTTGCTTGCAATTTAATTTTTCTTCTTGATTTTTAATGTGAATCCTATTATATAATTTTTATTATGCCGATACCAATGGCTTAAATAAAAAACTAAAAATACCACTTTTGAACCTAAAAGATAGATTTTCTAAAAGACAGATAGATGAAAAATCTTTTTCTACATATCAAAATGAGTCCCAAAGATTTGTTTCAAATTTTTATTACAATATCTTCAGTTAGCAGAAACTTCAAAAAGTTTCCGCTAACTGAAGATATAATTTTAAAAATATGAAAAAAATCATGGGGACTCATTTTGATATGTAGAAGGATTTTTACTAGCAATAATCGATAAAAAAAATTTTCAGCCTACCCTATTAGGCACCCTTGTATAAATATATACGCGACTTAGAAAAAAAGTCGAATCTGTAAATGTTTCATTTATTTTCCGCCAGAATGAATCAAATTTGTGAAAGTGGTTCATCAATATGCGATATAATATCAATATATGTTTAAAATACACAGTACTATCAATAAACACGAAATTAATTACTTTGATTTTTTTCACTATCCTCATTTCAACATTCATATATAAAAAATAAAAGTATTTCATGTGGTATAACGTAATTATTATCCATCAATAATTGACTATCTACTCAATTATTTATTCATTTACTATTATCAATTCATTTTCGTTTTGTTTTCATCTTGACTTTCACCTTATTTTAATTTATTATTATTATTATTATTACCCTATGTGTATATATTTTTAATTCATTAATTATTTATTTACTACTAAATAAAATTGAAACATTTATTAGTAACCATTGTTTACAATCTTTGATCAGTTAAAGATTTATGTAATTATCATTACAATATCCTTAAAATTATTATTTTTAATCGCCTTTTCACTTTATTTATAGCTTATACCTTTAAAAAGGACATTATATTTATTTATATTTTTATTTATTTAAAGATACCAAAAATCTTATGCATAAGATTAACGCAAATTGAAACTTTTAAACTCAATTAAATTCATTTGAAATATATGCTACATTTTGGAATTCGAAACAATGTCATAGAGATTTATTGTTAAGGTATTAGAGGGAACTAAATAAATTTAAAATAAATTCTACTTTGCGGAATTAAAAACAATTCAATATACATGTTTTCTGAAAGAAATAGAAGGAATTAAATACATTTGAAATATATCCTACTTTACGAAATGAAAAACAATTAATTATAGATATTTTTTGAAGGTACTGTAAGGAATTAAATAAATGTAAATTTTGTCCTGTTTCTGGAACACAAAACAATTCCGAGAGTTGTTGTTGTCGCTATGGGAACTGCAGGGAATTCAATTTTGGAAAATGTATTACTCTCTTGCGGATCGAAGGTCGGTGGAAGACTCAGGTTTTAAATAGGATAGAAAAATGTTCATTTTTACGCTGAAATCGGAATTTCACAATTCTTTTCAATTCAAGCCTTCTTATCGGGATAACATGATCCGTGGCGACAAAGTTTTAATGTGGATTCCTATAGCATTTTTTGCGAGAAACACGAATCTGAAAGTTTAAAATCGATATCTCGAATATTTTAACATATATCGATTTTTTATACTAAAATTATTGACTTTTATTTTCGATTTAAATAATTTCTGAATATGGATTTTGATGGAATTTTTCGCGACAAAGACAGATCTGAAATTTTTAAATCGATATCTCGAATAGTTTTTGAGATATGAATTTTTTATGTTAAAATTATTAACTTTTGTTTTTTATTTACCTTATTTCTTCATATATATTCGGATAGGATTTTTTGCGAGAAAAAAGAATCTGAATTCTTTAAATCAATATCTCGAATAGCTTTCGATATATCGATTTAATAATTTCAGATTCGTATTCCTCGGAAAAAATCCTACAGGATTCCGCATTAAAACTTCGTCGCCACAGATATCGTAATCTTGTACTTTAATAACGTAACAGCTCAAGA
>CAKNYM010051061.1:50607-110340 GCA_932195095.1 Andricus curvator
GTAGACCTTTGGAATCAAATTATTCGGATTAAAATTCGAAGAAATATATTTTAATCGGTTCTATTAGGTACCTATTGGCATCTGCTTTATTCCAAGTGCTACAAGTACGAAATTGCTTCCCTAACAGATTCTAGTAGTTACTTGAGTAGACTGTCGGAATCAAATTATTCAAATTAAAATTCGAAGAAATATATTTTAAGCGGCTCTATTAGGTAGCTCTTAGGATCTACTTTATTCCAACTTTTTTGAAAATTTGTCTTTTTGAGAACAAAAATTCATCTATTTTGGTGGGAATTGCTTCTTTCTTGGATAAAAATGCAACTGTTTAGTTGAAAATTCAACGATTTTATTAAAAAGTCATGCTTTTTGATTTAAAAAATCATCTGTTTTAGTACAAATTTCATTTTTCTGGGATAAAAATGCAACTATTTTGTTAAACATTCAACAATTTTGTTAAAAAGTCATCCTTTTTGGTTGAAAATTAAACTGTTTCTTGAAAATTCGTCTTTTTGGGTTGAAAATTCAAGTATCTTCATAGAAAATTTACTTCATGTTTGAAACTCATATTTTCATATCGAAAAGTCAAACTAAAATCTTTTTTGGGTGAAAGTTTAACTGTTTTCTTTAAATCTGTTTTTTTTTGTATTTAAAAATTCACCTGCTTTAGTATAAATTGCATCTTTCTAGGATAAAAATGCAACTGTTGGGTTGAAAATTAATCTTCTTTGCTTGAGGATTCAACTATATTGTTTGAAAATTTTGGTTGAAACACTTTGTTAAGAAATCATTTTTTTGTTGAAGATTCATATTTTTAGTTGAGAATTCATCTTTTTGGTAGAAATTTTATATTTAACTTTTTTTTTGAATGAAGGTTAATCTTTGGATGAACATTTAACTATTTTTTTGAAAATTATATATATTTTGTTTTAAAAATTCATATTTTATGGTTGAAAATTCAATTTTTGTTCATAAAAATCTGGGATAAAAATGCAACTATTTTTTAAACATTCAACAATTTTGTTAAAAAGTCATCCTTTTTGGTTGAAAATTAAACTGTTTCTTTAAAATTCGTCTTTTTGGGTTGAAAATTCAAGTATCTTCATAGAAAATTTACTTCATGTTTGAAACTCATAATTTCATATCGAAAAGTCAAACTAAAATCTTTTTTGGATGAAAATTTAACTGTTTTCTTTAAATCTGTTTTTTTTTTATATTTAAAAATTCACCTGCTTTAGTAGAAATTGCATCTTTCTAGGATAAAAATGCAACTGTTTGGTTGAAAATTAATCTTCTTTGCTTGAGGATTCAACTATATTGTTTGAAAATTTTGGTTGAAACACTTTGTTAAGAAATCATTTTTTTGTTGAAGATTCATATTTTTAGTTGAGAATTCATCTTTTTGGTAGAAATTTTCTATTTAACTTTTTTTTGTAATGAAGGTTAATCTTTGGATGAACATTTAACTATTTTGTTGAAAATTATATATATTTTGTTTAAAAAATTCATATTTTATGGTTGAAAATTCAATTTTTGTTCATAAAAATCGTCTTTTGGCTTGAAGGTTCAACAATTTAGAATATTCAGATGCACCTTTATTTATTGAAAATTGGTCTTTTTGGTTTTAAAATTATTTTTTTTAAATGGAAATTCATCTTTTTTTGTTGAAATATCACCAATTCACTTTTTTGTTGAGAATTCATTTTTTTAGGTTGAAAATTCAACTTTTTGTTTTTGTTGAAAATCGAATTATTTAGTTGAAAATTTAAAATTTGTTTCAAAAATATTATTTCATTCCGACCACCCTGCCTAATTCTACCAACAGTAACTAGAAAAACAGGAAAATTGTATATTATATTATATTAATATAAATATATTATTATACAGCATTATATTATTGATAAATGCACTCACCTTATTGAAATTTCATCATTTAAAAAAGTAAATAATAGGATTTTTGTGATGATAAAATGATCTTTCGTAAATATTTATTATACATGTATAAATATTTATATGTATAAGTCTTTACATGCAAAGCGTGTATTATCTTAAATACAACAAATTTCCATTAGTTTCAAGTCCCATATCTTATTATTTCTGGAAACCATAAGTTACGCTCGAAGTTACGTACAGTAAGATATTTTGTTACACTTCGTTACAGGAGAGGAGAAAATAACTCTAATTCTGAAATGTAAAATTAATTGAGGTAAGTCAAACATATTAATTTATCTTCAAGTTTATATACTACTCGCGCAAAAGTAATTTTACTACCAATTAATGGGCGAAAATTCTATTTTAAAATCATCTAAAAAAGAACAATTTTTCAGAATTTTCTTATCGTTATTGAAATTGAAGTATTTATTTTTTAAATCAACACCTAAATACCCCAAAACATTCTTTTTTTTATTATTATTTCCAATAATCGAGAATTTTTTTCAATTTTTCGGGCTGAAATATGAATTTTGTACTTAAAAAATTGTAACTTAGTGGCAATCTCGTACAACCAAACCTAACAAATTAATTGATTTAAAAAAATCAAAAAAATCATTTGCGATGAAAAATTGGCATAATTTCACATTTACTACTGTTATCAACATTCTTATAAATAAATTCTCAATTGTTGAGTTTTTCCAACAGCCAGATTGATTTTTCTTACCAGCCCTGCAAAAAACGTCAGATTAAAAAGTATTGCTTCGTATTCAAGAGATGTTCGCTGGAAATCTTCTTTGCGACAACCTCGGATTGGGACGGAAATACAATACTTTTTAATGCGAGACTTCCCAGATAGCACAAAAAACTCCGTGAAGATTTGCTGAAACGTAATGTAAGGTTGGAATATTGCATTGAAAGGTTAGGGCAAGGTTCGGTCAATCAAGAAAATGTTCGCTTGTGAGCTCACAAGCGAAAATTTTCTTGATTGACGTTGAATGCTGCACGGCAAGTTTCATGACAGTTTGGAAGATTTATTTAACTTAATTCGATGCGCAGTAGTTTTCTATGGGACCTACTGCTGCGCAGTAGTAATGTATTCTCCTCAAAATTTTCAGGGATTAAGGCATTTTTCAACACGTTTAAATAAATTATTAAAATATAAATAAATATAAATTTGAATATTTTCCGAATGTATAAGTTATAGAACAATTTAATGACGAAAAAATAGGTTAAATAAATAATACGCTTCCGTTACATTTTACTAACACAAGCCGATTGAGAAGAATAGAATTTGCACTTTTTCTTTTCCCGTTGAGGAATTTTTAGACGGACGAAAAATCGCGTATTCATAGGAATACAAATTCTTAAGTCTTCTGAATTTAACGCGTATTACCGGGTGATTTCCCATATTTATAAAAAAAAAAGTAAAACCGAAAAACAATTACAATTTTTATTTATTTTTTGATTTTCCTTTTTTTATAAATGTGGAAAATAATTATGATACATGTGTCTGTTGCTATACCAGTAGGGTTAAAAAAACTACAGCGCAGCCGTAGGTCCCATAGAAAACTACTGCGCGTCGAATTAAGTTATAAATAAATCTTCCAAACTGTCCTGAAACTTGCCGTGCAACATTCCCTCACAAGCGGACATTTTCTTGATTGAGCGAACCTTCCCCTAACCTTTCAATGCCATATTCCCACCCTTACAATGCAAGCTTCAAGAAATCTTCACGGAGTTTATTGTGCTATCAGGGTTCGCACATAACATCTAAATCTTGAATACGTCTGAATGCGAAGTGAGAGATTTCGCGTTCAGTGCGTGTTAATGCGATTGTTCAAATATGTTTTAATGCTATAGAATGCGATTGAATAAACGAAACAGAATTTGTCTCAAAGCTATTGAATGCGATTGAATGCGAAGCAGAAAATATGCGATTGCTAAGTATTGAATCGGATTCACGAGATGTGCTTTGGAAATCTGCTTTTCGACAACCTTGCATTCAAAGTGCAATACTTTTGAATAATTTTCCATCTGACGTTTTTTGTAGGGAGAACCGATTCACAATATTGTCTTTTAAGGGTATTTTAAAACTTCAAGCATCATGAAACTTAAATTTGGGTTGGCAAATAAGTCCGTTCGGTTTTTTTGTAGACAATAATTATTGATCATTATTTATTGCATATAGAGAAAACAAAGTTTAATCAATTACATAATTTCGATTTTTCTCTATGACATCTTGCTATATTTTCAACAACTTTATTATACCGCGTTCGTAAAAAATCTGGGGCGTTTCGATGAAAAACCGATTTAAGTGATTTTTGACACTCTCCTTATCAGTGAAGGTTTTTCCATCCAGGGAATTTTGTAACGATCGGAATAAATGGAAATCAGAGGGTGCTAAGTCTGCCTCCTACTCCATATTCACCTGACTTAGCATCCTCTGATTTCCATTTATTCCGATCGTTACAAAATTCCCTGAATGGAAAAACCTTCACTGATGAGGATAGTTTTTCAAGAATCGTCTAAATCGGGTTTTCTTTAAAAAGCCCCAGACTTTCTACGAACGCGGTATGATGAAGTTGGTGAAAAAATGGCAAAAGTTCATAGCGAGAAATGGAAATGATGTGATTGATTAAACTTTGTTTTCTCTATGTATTGTTAGTAACAATTTCTATCAACCAAACAGTGGCGGACGGGACCTAGCCACTGGGGGCGACAAGGTACTACTGATGCAGCCCCCAGCTACTGGGTACCGTGCCATTACCCAAATTTCATTCATGTGGCTGATATTGTTTAATGTCAGCTTTTCTGCACAACGTATTAGGTATGAGTATTTTCTGGCGGAAAATAATCAATTTAAAAAAGATCTCACAAGTGAAAAATGTCGAAAATTCACATTAGCATTTGGTGCACGCTGCAGGCGCTGTGGTTCCTCGGAGGTTCACTCTGAGGCGAAGCCATGTCCTAACGCGAATAGCACTTCAAAATGCGCGAACTGTGCTGGGGATCACTCACCCTCTTACAAAAAATGCCCGCAATACCTATTTCAGAGAGAGTTACGAGTTTTTGCTACCAAATACAAACTGCCTTTCAAAGAAGCCAAGTCGATCCTCAGATCTGGCAGGGGAGCTGAATACGCTTCCTTAACGTCACCACAGGCTAACTCTTCTCCGACATTCAGCTGCTCAATGTTCCCAGAACTAAACGACGCCCCCACCCCCTCCTACTCGGGCCCCCGTTCACAGCCTCAAAAACCTTATTACTCCCAAACTCTGGCAACCCCTAAGGCTCCAGAGATGTCGAAACCCCCATCACAATCTAGATGGAAACTTCCAGAAGTTCATTCAAAACCCATGCAGGCCTCCTCGGGTGGGCATTCCCACCAATCATCACGAAGAGGATCCAACTCATTGTACTCACATCTCCACAACAATGGCAGAATTCCCAGCCTTTTTCCAAACGGTTTTGCTCTGCATAAACAAAATGGTACTGGTCCCATGAGCCCTTCATCCTCCACTCCCCCCACTTCTCCCTTCCCCTCCCTCTCCCCTCCTCCAAACCCTGCCAACAAACCCCTTTAACTCACCCCCCCCCCTACTGACCCCGCTCATACCCCGGATTCAAACTCAACCAGATCACCAATCATTAGTGCAACCCTGTCTTCTCTGATGAACTTGGTGGAACTTTTAGTCTCGGGTCACCTCAAAACAGAGGAAAGTCAAAATCAGGCTGGGTCAACTATGTGGGGGGAAAATGGTGCCGTTTTTAGCGGCATCTGTGTCGGGCGGCGAAACTAAGTCAGCGTCTATGTGTTTGTGCACATGTACATGCATATATTGCTCTAGTGTGCGCCAGTATTTTATTATTTTAACTAAAAAGAAGATAATAAATGCAAAATGAAACAAATAAATAACGTGAAATGATAAATGATAGTTAATTTTAATTTCAATCCTTATTTAACATTTTTCACTTGCTTTAATTTTCATTCATTTGAAATAAATGCATGACACCATTAAAGTATAGAATAAATCTTTTTGGTTAAAAAAAAAACACTGTTTTGAACAACTGTCAAACACTATTGCAATATGGCGGCAATGTATGTGGCGCTACCTCCCTCTGCACCCCGCACCCCGATTTCAGAACCACGCTAACGTCATCTGTGTCGGGCAGTGAACTATTTCTGTACCCCTTTCTGCCTCTCGGACCGCGCGCCCTAGTTCGTTACTTTGCCGTTTTCGCCCATGGGAGTTGACCCAGCCTGGTCAAAATATTCTAAATAAAGTATTGCACTGTGTGAACCTTCTTACTAAATCCTTACTCGCTATTGATGGCTCAGGTTAATAGATTGAGAATCGTTCAATGGAATTGCCGGGGAGCCTTGAATAAACAAGGCGACCTATCAAACATCCGTGACGAATTCGATATTCTACTTTTGTCGGAAACCTTTTTTAAATCAACTTCAAATTTTAAAATCAAAGACTTCAATATCATCAGAGCAGACAGACAATGTAATAACGGGGGTGGCTTGGCCATAGCCATAAGAAGGGGAATCACATTCTCCAAAGTCACTTCCGTCCTTAACATAGAAAATAGTCTGGAGACTCTAGCAATCTCAATCAGCACTTCCCTAGGCGAGCTTTTAATTGTCTCTCTATACAGAGTGCCCGCCTCCGATAATTATATATCATCCGAGACGTGGACCAAATAATTTAATTCTATTCAAAATCTTAATTTTAGCTCATTGTTTATTGCTGGAGACTTTAACTGCCACAACTCATTATGGGGAAGTTCGCATAACTGCAGAAATGGTTCGGAACTATGCTCTGCCCTTGATAATACAAATCTTATTCCCCTTAACACAGGTGAACCAACCTATCGTACTAGACCAGACAGCCCCCCTTCAATAATTGACCTAACATTCGTGTCTCAGAATCTCTCTAACATCTCCTCATGGGGAGTTTGGAATGAGTCTCTAGGAAGTGATCACTTCCCAGTGGTAGCAAGTCTGGGTATCTCTACCCGAATAGCTTCGTACGTTTCTCACAAATACAATCTTAAGCGGGTCGACTGGATCTCCTTTTCCAATAACCTCTTGGAAGCCATTCAGGAGAAAAATGACACTTTTAATTCCCCGGACATTGATTGTTTAGCCAAGTACAATGCTCTCGTGAAAAGTGTGGATGAAGCAGTTACAGTTGCTGGCCCTCCCTCAAAACCTCCCAAAAATTTAACTCACTCTAAAGCTAGAAAGAAAAAATTTATCCCTGCTCCATGGTGGGATGGGGACTGCGACGCTGCAATTGAGGAAAGAAAGGCAGCCTTGGCGGCCTACAGGAGGCGCAGAAATGACGTTAACTACATTAATCTAAATAGAATAGAAGCTAAAACTAGGCGCACATTAAACGCGGCTCGTAGAAGCAACTTTAGGAAGTTCTGTGAGACCCTAGATAGGACAACACCGATCTCAAGAGTTTGGTGAGTCATCAAGTGTTTTAAGAACAAATACACTCAACCGGCGAACGCATCCTGTTCAGGGGATAGAGAGACGATTAAAAAACTCCATGCTCTGGCGGAGGAGATGTTTCCACCAACGATCTTCTTCGACTCCTTCCCTGAAAATTTTCAGAAGAACGAGTTCCTAGAGGCCCCGTTCACGGAAGCTGAACTTACTATAGCCTTAACTACAGTAAAAACTAAATCCTCTCCTGGATTAGACAAAATAGATAATAATATTTTACGTCAGCTTCCTGATGAAGTTAAAACAACACTTCTTGCAATTTATAATGAAATTTACCTATCTGGCTCCTTCCCAGACTCTTGGAGAACTTTCTAATTTGTTTTGTCCCTAAATCATCGCCAGGCAAATTCCGTCCAATTTCTTTAGCTTCATGTTTGCCCAAATTGATGGAAAGGCTCATCTACAACAGACTCTCGTGGTACGTGGAGCATAATCACATCCTCTCCCCTACTCAATGTTGTTTTAGAAAGAGAAGATCCTGTGCTGATAACCTCGCTATTTTATCGTCCGAGATTTTTTCGGGTTTTGCAAATGGCGAAGTTGTTGCTGGCCTGTTTCTGGACCTGAAAGGTGCGTTCCCTAGTGTCATTCCCCATATTCTAACTGAAGATCTCAAAGAGATCGGTGTTCCCCGACAAATGGCTAGATTTATCTACAATGCTACCTCTTGCAAAAAGGTCTACTACAAAATTAACGGTGAACTAGTGGGCCCTAGACGCAGTACAGTCGGACTCGCTCAGGGTTGTATACTCAGTCCAATAAATTACTCAATTTATACCAGAAAAATGCACCGTCTAATCCCTGGAAATTGCATTATCATAGAGTTCGCGGATGATATCGCTATTCTTTGTCGTTCTTGTGACACACCAGTATGTATTAAATCCCTTCAGAAATGTCTCAACGATCTTGCTGTTTTTTTAGGACAAAGAGGTCTTGAGCTCTGCCCAGAAGAAAACAAATTGGTCCTTTTCAACAGACAGAATATAGATACCTGATATCTATATTCTGACCCATCATATACCTTATCACTAAACAACATTACTATCTCTCCCTCGATTCATGTAAGATTTCTCGGAATTATTCTAGACATTAGGTTATCCTTCCAATATCACTTTCTTTATTTACGCGATAAAATAAATTGAGAGGCACCTGGTGGGGTGCAGACCCAAACATCCTTAGGATGGTTTATGTCTCCCTCAAAAGAAGCAGTCTGGAATACGGATCTCATGTCTTCAATTTCTCGTCTCACAAATATTTTGATAAAATAGAAAAAACTCGCAACCAAACACTAAGGCTAGCCATTGGCTATAGAGGCAGCACTCCCATCAACGTTATGCTGGCAGAGTGTTGTGAGCCACCTTTTAAAAAAAGATTTTCCTTCTTGGCTAAAAAATATATTATTAAAACCTTTGCAGACGTGGACCACCCTCTTCCAGATATGCTACTCTCTCTTTCGGATCAGGTTACTAGAAAAAAGAAAGCTAATATCATCAATCAATTCGTCCTTCTGAATGCGTACGAAAAAGTAAAAAATTTAAAACATCAGATTCGTAGATCAAACATGCATCCCCTTTATGAATTTCCCTATGAAGATATGCAGGCTGTGCCTTAGTATGCCCGGATGCACAAGTCACGCGTATGTGGAAATTGTCTAACTTTGCTTGTATTTTTTCAATTGAAGCCATATCAATATTATATACTCTAGATTACATAATCAGTCACCGTTTCAATAAATCAGTCAATTTCACAGATTCCTTAAGCGTCATAGAAAGTATAGGTTCCAATAGTCCTGGATCTACAAATTCCTACCTGATATTTATAATTAGAAGCCGCCTGACAGTTTTGAATAAACTTAAATGCATGGTAACTCTAGTTTGGATCCCTGGTCACAAAGGAATCCCAGGTAATGAAGCGGCAGACGTAGCAGCTAAATCAGCAGCTAAGGATGCCACTCTCCTCCATATACCCCTCCCTTTTTCTGATTTCTTTTCCTCCACCGGAAATCTCTAGATGAAATTTGCAACAACTACTATTTGGAAATAGGTAAAAACAAAGGTGTCTTATACACCCAGCGTTTTTATAAGTATAGTAAAAAATCTTGGTTCTCTTCATTTAACGGCCCAAGAGAATGGATAGTCTCGCTCTGTCGCATGAGGAGTAAACATTATTCCTTAAATGCTAGCCTTGCCCGAAAAAATATTGTAACTACTGGAGGTTGCCCCTGCAACCCTGAAATTGATGAAGATTTAGACCATATTGCGCAGTTGAACTGTGCCCGACATTGTTTGCTTCAGATTCAGAGGAGTTCGCTCCCCCTCAACTTGGTCATGGTCGGATATACAAAGCTTTTTTAAAGCAGGTATAGCGCCAACGAAGAATACGAAGAAGAAGAACGATGTTAACACGCGTTGGAAGTTTCGAACTTGTGCTTTGAACATTTCTGTGCTGCTGATTTAGAAAAATAAAATTGTGAATGTAAATGTTTCAATAAAATTTAAAGAGTACATATTTCAATTTTAAGGAGTGCATAATAAATGATTATAATAATGTTATTGTAGTACTTACACTTTCTAGATCCTTTTCGTATTTTTGTTGCCACTTTCCTTCTCGTTTTTAATTTAGGAACGTGATATACACCGAACAAAATGAAAACACAAACGCACATAACCTACATATGCATCGAGATGTCAAAATATAATATAGGGGAGTGGGTATAACACGTGACTGCGAAAACAGCTATGCGCATGTGCACGATCTTGCTCTCAAGTTTTCATTCGTAGCAAGCATTAACGAATTCTTGGACGTCGCTCGTCCCACCTCTTCTCACCTGGCACATAGGGTGATACCACTCCTTACTATTCCTTCGTGGCCGTATTTCACAATTTTAGATTATAAGTGAAAGGAAGAAATAGCGTACTTTATAGAAGTGAGACTGTGGGGTCCAGAGATACAATTTGTTTTAAAGATAAAGATAATTTCCTCCATATTCTCACTTGCGTGGTGCAGTGTAAGTGTAGCGGGCATAAAGTTTTATGTAGCGGGCGTAAAGTTTCATTTCGGCCCGGCGGCGGAGTACGCATGCGCGTAGTAAGTAGTAAGTACGGTTAGAAACAGTCGAACGCGCAGGGCTCCCGAAAATGGGTCGGACAACAATGCCGACTACCCTAGAGTTGGGGGAGCCAATCAAGACAGAGTCAGTGCGATGGACCGGCAGAATCTCATTACTTTTAAGTGGACGGATCGACTCAGGGACGAAGTGCTGGAGTGCTATGATACCAGTATGGCCCCTGAACGAAAAGGTTACATGGCGCGACTGCATACTCTGTGGTGCGAGAAACACCCAGAGCTCTCGCATTTTCGCACAAACGCCTGCGAAACCGTGCCGAGGAACTACGGAAAAGGGGTAGTTAAGCGGAGCACCTACTCAACCGCAGCCAGAACAAGCCGACATTAGATAAAGAGAGGCGGCACTAAGACCAACCACATGCAGGTATACAATAGAGGAAGAGCGATTCTTTAGGATCAGGAGAAACATCCACATCCAGGTTTCTCGCAAACCCAAAGATCTGCCTGAACTGGATGACGAGCTTCGTGGAGATTTTTCCGAAGAACCCGACCTCTGGACTATGAATTGTAGTGTGTATAATGCAGCGAGAACTTTGGCGGATGCAAACCGTGAAGCAAACCCAACGGCTGATCCTAAGACCGAAATACGAATACATAAACTCAGCACAAAGATAGGCTGAAAAAGACAGTACCGTCCGGCATTCAGTGTGTGATTAACTACATAACATCTGGAAGGAATTTCAGGCAGCATATTGTAGATAGAATGCGGGTACTATCTGACGCTAGGAGAAGTCAAGAGCGGAGGGAGAGGTGGGTCAGAGAAAATGAACCATTTTTCTCTGACCCATCTCGACTCTTCCAAGACCCTCCAATTACTGTCGACCTCCCGCCCAAACAAGCGGAGGTCGAGGCATTTTGGAGAGAAATCTGCGAAGTCCAGCATCCACTCAAAGAACATAAAAGGGTTCAAGAACATAAATCGCTTCAAGGAGCTGTGCAGTGCCCTCATAATACCCGAGGAGAAATGCCCACCTATCACTACCGAGGAGGTGAAAAAAATATTAAGGGGCATGAAGAACTATTCCGCTCCGGGACCAGATGGTAGCAAGACCATCTGGTGGAAAAAGTTTCCTTCAACCCACCAGCATCTGGCCCGCACTTTCACCTCATATCTAAAGTCGGAAGAGCCTATTCCGTAGTGGTTGGTGGAGGGACGCATAGTGCTCCTGTCGAAGATAGGCATCTTAGCTGACCCTAAGAATTACAGGCCAATAACATGTCTAAACGGACAATCGGACCTGTGTGGCGAGACACTTACGAAAGCTTAAAGGTTCATCAACGCATCGTGAGGTGCATAGAGAGATTGATGCCGCTTTGGAAAACCAGATTTACTACCTCATCTGTGACCGTCCGCAAAGAAAGGGACCTAATGCGGAAAAAATCTAATTTTAGTTTTTGACAACAATCGATTGTTTTTTATTTGCTCTTTCATAATAAAAAAACCTTATTTCTATATCTGGAAAATCCCATTTGTTATAAAAATGAAAAGTAAGGTCCTCTTATCGAGTTCCTGTGTTGGTTTGCCTCTTCAATCGCTCCTCCTGTAAAATGAAGCTACCGCGCGTTAGGTCCCTTTCTTCGCGGACGGTCACATCTAGAAAACATCGTATGACAACTAACAACATTACCTTTCAGGGAGGTGTCTTTCAGGGCGACACCATGTGCAGTCTCCTCTTTTGCCTCACATCATTGCCACTATCTCTCGCACTTCACCGAACTCAAGGGTACTTCTGCGGCAAACGTGGAAATCGAAAGCATAAGGTCACTCATGTATTTTACAAGGATGATCTCAAGATCTATTTTAAAAATAAAGAGCAACTAGTTCTAGCTCTAGGGACTGCTAAGAGTACACTCAAGATATTATAATGCAGGTTGGGTTAGAAAATGCGCCAAGGTTAATTCGAAACGAGGAAAACATAATGGCATCCCCGAAGGTCCTGATCTCGTCAATAGAAACGCTATACGACACCTTGGTGCTGGAGAGACTACCACACATAACTGGGTCGTCTGTTCCGCGGCTTTATATCTCACGCCGTCACGGTACTCGCGAAATACTAAATCTTGAATGTTTTTACAACAGGATTATTCTGGGTACAGCACATATAGTCACAAATGGACGAGACCCTCTTCTTAAAATGGTCAAGAAACTTGAAGAAGTGGGCAAAGGAGCGTTTCTGTACAAAGCAGCGGAGGAGGCTGCTGAAAAACTTAGCCTTGACTTCAATATCAGGGGCGAGCAAAATGCATCAAACATTATCCATCTTGAGTACGAATCAGGGTTTCATTTTGGCGTGTCAAGACGCTGCCATTTCAACTTTAGCCTACCTTAGCCACATTTTGAGCCAAGGCATTCCGATGATAGCTGCAGAGTGTGTCATGCACACCCCAAGCATCTAGGACACATACTATCTAGCTGCCCAACTCATGCGGGAACGACGTACGTCCAAAGCAACAATGCGGTACTAAGAGTGTTATATTACCATATCTGTCACTCTTATGGCACTAGCCCTGATACAACTCCGCCAAACGCTCCTAAGGAGATATATAGAGTCAATTGTCGAAAATGAGAAGTGCCGTATATACTGGAACTTCATATTCTCAAAAATTGTTTCTGTCGCGTACTCGAGGCCTCACATAGTTCTCCTTGACTTCGAGAAACAATCCATGTTCGTTATCGAATTTTCGGCAACAGCCGACAAGAACATCACAACCAAGGAGAATGAAAAGAAAGAGAGGTATAAAGACCTTATAAGGGATTTGCGACGATTATACCCGGAATATTCTATTAAGATTGTCGTCCTGATTGTCCTGATTGTCATCGGGGCTCTTGGAGGTGCCAAGCTTTCACTCGTTAATAGCCTGAAAAGCATCCCTGCGTGTCAACGAAATGTTACGACACTTGCGGGGAAAATGCAGAAGGCGGTCGTCCATGGATCGCTCCGTGTCCTCAGGGTGCACAAGACTTCGGCCGGATCTTCGTATTGAGGCCATCGCAGACTGTAACTACCTATCTCATGGTCGTAAGACGTGGTTACAGCTGAAACGTTACCGCGATTTTGCCGGGAGCGGGTGCAATTTTGTAGAATTGCACCCGCTCCCGGTGAAATCCCGCAGTCGTCCTTATGACAAATTTTTAATTATATAATTAATTATATTATATTAATTATATAATTATATATATACCATCACACGGTCGTGAGACATGGTCATACGTGTGATTTACCGCGGTTCTATTGGGACCCGGTGTAATTTTCGTAAATGGCAGTTGCTCCCAGTTGGACCCTGCGGTAGTTGTTTAAAAATTTTTTTAAATGATATATAATTAAAAACAAAGGGTTAAACAATCATTGCAGGGTTCCACTGGGAGCAACTGCCATCCAAAAATGACACCGGGTCCCAGCAGAACCGGGGTAAATCACACCTATGGCCACGTCTCACGACCGTGAGATGGATGGTCACAGGGCACGTTGAAATCACAACGACAGGCCGGCAAAACCCTCATGTGTCTTGATGACACGAAGCGACCTAAGGATGGCAGCTTCTGCATCAATCTCGCAAGTGCCTTGGCATATTTTTGGCACACGGGTATGGCTTTAAGGTTACGAACCAGTGATAGTTTCGCACGTCCGACAGCACCGATCACGAGGAAAATTACTTTAACCGAATATTTTGGGTACAGTCGTTGCAGCTCCCTTTTAAGGTCTTGATACCTCTCCTCCTTTTCCTTCTCCTTGGTAGTGATGTTGTAGTCGGCCGGAGCTGAGAATTCGATCACGAATATAGTTCGTTTCTCAAATCTTGGTGAACGATGTTAAGTCTCGAGTGTGCACCGGAGACTGCTGTCCGAAAATCGTAGTTCCAAAACATTTGGCACTTTTCGTTTTGGACAATTGACTCTGTCTCCCTCGGAGCGTTCCGCAGGGCAGGGTCGCGGCTAACGCCGTAAGAGCGACAAAGATGGTAATAAAGCACTCTTAGAGCTGCATTATGTCTGTAGAGATATGTCGTTCCCGCGTGAGTGGGACACCCGGATAGTATGTGTTCTAGATACTCAGTGTGTGCATGACAGGCTCTGCACCTATCGCTGGGAACTTCTCGACGTAAAATGCGGTCACGGTGTGTTAAGGTGGAAATGACACCGTCCTGGCATGCGAAAATAAAACCCTCTGTACCTGAGAAAAACTGAGTTTTGTGTTTTTTCAAATTATTAATTTTCAGGCATGTCAAATTTTTTCTGGTGTATTTGTATGAGTAGAAAAGCCTCAAATATCTGATCAAATAATCAATTGACACTGGAGAGGCCTACATACCTGAGCGTGCCTCAAAGCCGCATTCAGGACGGAACATCAGTGAAGGAGTCTCTTCAGAACGAAGAAGAAACAAAGAAGAAGAAGAAGAAGAAGAAATCAGTAATCCGAAAAAAACCCGTACAGTAATTTTTAGTCATCTCAGTTGGGTTTTCTAATTTTTGTCTGCCATTTTCAATTTTGATATTTTTACTTTGTATTCTAATTCGGCAACCCCAAAAAACTTAAATACGACGAATAGTCGAATTTACTTAGACGGAAGCCATGCATACTATGAAGGTTTAAAATAGAAAATTCAATTGCATTTTTCACGAAAGCAGGAAGTCCTCGCCTAACTTAAAGCCCAGATTTGAACTCAGCATGACAAAATCTATTAAAAAATATAAATACCATGTTATAGATCTAATATCTGAGCTCTTATGGTATTCAATAATACAAATTTTTTCAAAAAATGTCAAATTTAACCTACATTTTCAAGGTCAAAAATATTGTTTTAAAGCTTCTACATATTTTTCCTGTATTCTGCAGTTATTCATCTGTTAATTCCAAAAACATTCATCCCATTAGGTCATTCCTATCAAATGTTCTACGATTTTGTCATGCTGGACTTTTTCACTTTTTAGCCCACTGTGTGGCGTGCCTCATAAGCGAATACCTAGGGAATTACTTTTTCGAACCAGAAGACTTTCATGAAATCTCCTGTAAATCACTGTATGCCTTTATGGTAAAGACTGATCTTATAGGAGATAGTTAAATTTCAGAATATAGTATAATAGGTTTTACCGCAGAGCTATAAACAGTTATTGCTCTGCCCTCCCGCATAGTAATAATAATAATAACAATAATCACCAGTATCGCGCAGTGCCACCCACAATAGGCCTCTCTCGAACAGAGGCCATGGTTCAGTTGGGAGTGGCAGTAGAACCGAACCGAGGCGACGACCAGGCAATGGCCCCGGAAAAACGCGAGAACATCGTTTTAAATGGTCAGACCACCTCAGGAGGGACATCCTTACCTGTTGCCAAAAAAGCTCACTGGCGCGAAGAGGATTCATGCGGAGTTTACATGAACCTTGGATCAATATACAACTTCTCAGTATTTAAGAGATTGGGTATCCTTTTTACGCAAAAACGGATATGAAGCTCTATATCAGCAAGAAGAAGAGCAACATCCTCCAGCGAACATACCACCAGTTCCAACAAGACCACCTTTGCAGATAGCCGATAATGCCAACGTGAGAACTGGGAGATCAAAAATCCACCAAAAAGTCTTTCTCAGAATGGACAAATTAGCTGAAGCTAATACTGCTCTCCCCGATCTGCTCCTCGAATATGTTAATCTCTGGAATCTGAACTGTATAGTTTACAAAGAAGGCAGTCCCCCTGCTTAGCGACAGTAGAAGTAATGATACTTCAGCACGCCTGAGTAAGACTCGCGTGCGTAGTGCACAGCTTCAGTTTAAAATTGAAACGGCGAGACGGCATGCATCAAATGTTCAGTACGTGATTAGCTATATAACATCAAATAAAAGATTCACTCTAAAAGTTAGGGCACTTGCTCGAAACTTAAGGAAAGCAAATAACACGCTGAACAAGTGTAAACTCTTGACCATCAAGCAGCACTGGACGCAAAAGTCCACTAATTACTACTGAAGAAGTGAAGAAAGTTATCGCTAGAACTAAGAACTTTTCAGCGCCAGGGCCAGATAAAATCAACAACTTTTGGTGGTAGAAGTTCACTTCGACGCACCAACATCTAGCTCGTATATTTACTCCTTTCTTAAACGGAGAACAACCCATCTTGCAGTGGTTAGTGGAAGGACACACGGTACTGATCCCTAAGACCGGATATTTGTCATATCCAAAGAATTACAGGCCCATAGTTAGTTTAAACACCAGCTACAAGCTATTCACTGGCATCCTCGAAGAGAGGATATTAACATCTATCGAGCCAGTATGGAGTGCAATAGTTGAACAACGTAGATGCAAGAGAGGGCTGGCAGGTTGCAGGGAGAACCTGTTAATAGACAGGTGTATTACCCAGGACTCGATCAGGTATCGACTCAATCCATCCATTGCTTGGATTGACTGCCGTACAGCATTCGATAACAGAACCATGAGCTACTTATTAAGCTCGTTGAGTACCTGGAGGTGCATCCAAGAATAGTGAGATGCATAAAAGAGCTTATGCACTTGAGGCGGACAAGATTTGTCATAACATCTGAAAAAAGACAAGTGACTACCTGCTATGTCACATATAAGAGGGAGGTCTTCCAAGAAGACTCTCAGTCCGATACTTTTCTGCATCTCCCTCTTGCTTCTACCTATTGTACTCCGTGGAAAAAGCTAACATATATGTACCTATACCTAGCTATACCTATGTGGCCTGCCGAACAGAAGAGAATATAAGGTCAACCACCTTTTATACATGAGCGACCTTAAAGTCTTTGCCTCTTCAAAAGAGGACCTTAACATCCTTGCGGCGACGGTGAATAGGTACTCTAAAGCGATTGACATGAGCTTTGGACTGCACAAGTGTGCCTGCATTCACCTACATAAAGGAAGACTAGAAACTACATCATCGCGTGACGATCAGGATGTTCAACTCATAGGTGGAAAAACCATTCAACATATTGGTAATGGAGAGACATGTGCATATCTTCGAATACCGCAAGCGGAAACCCAAAATGTGCGTGTGTTAAAAACGGCCCTTGAAAAAAGGTATCGCCAAATTCTCAGAAAAATTTGGACTTCCGAATTATCTTGGAAGAATAAAATGGAAGCGACCAATATGCTAGCCGTTCCTATAGTGCTATACACGTTTGGTACAGTAAAATGGAACGTCGATGAGTTGAAGCAACTTGACCAAAGCACACGCAAGATAATAACAATCCATTGAAGTCATCATACTAAATCTTCCGTATCGAGATGAAGGGGGTAGAGGTATGCGACTCGTACATCAACATGAAGTCGTCAATGCTGCGGCGTTTTATACCATGCCGCAGATGAGCTTGGTCTCCATTTGAGTCCAGCGACACTACACACGGCCTAGCATCACTAACACCTTTGGTGCTCAAAAGGCCTGTACAGGAAGCAGAATATTCGCCTCTACTAAGAGAACATGGTAACAAGCCCCTTCATTGTAAATTCTAAGGCACTATACGTAGAGAAGAGCCATCGATGGGTCTGTCCAACATGTTTCTCAAGTCTGCTGGATTGAGATCGGAGACTGACTCATAACATTCTACAAAGATTGGTAGCTCTAAAAAGGTATCCAGAGGTGAAACCTTCATCTCCAACTTGCCGTCTGCCGCGTTAGGTCATCCGCGGCTAGAGACCTGACTCCAAAGAACAGTGTTGCCCGATGTTATCTCGCGTAAATTTTCCGCTCTTGCTTACCTTCTAGGACAAAAGGAGCAGGAGTGAATGACGTACAGGTTCCAGTTGCGTCGGGATTGATAGTTTCAAGGAACCATTATCGTAGCTTCTAGAGCCTACACTGCGGTGCAAATGAAATAAAGCATATCTGCAGTTCAGAAAAGTCACCTGTCACTTTTACGAATCTGTAAAATGGGATTCAAATAGCCCAAATTGTCGTAGTTCTAATGAACATCCTTTATGTATATCGTATTACAAAATGGATATTCAATAAACACCATCGGAATCAAGGACATTTGTGTCTGATTTTAAAGATTAGTAAAAGTGACAGATGACTTCTCCGAACTGCAGATACGCTTTTTTCATTTTCACGACAGTGCAACTTCTCATAATACAATAATAGTATCGATATTCAAAAAATCGAATGTGACACTCTATTTTTTCAAAAATACAAAATAACCAATCACTGGCAAGTACTGCTCGTATAACTGACATCACATCAATCATAAAAGCTCCTATTCCCCTAAGTTTTTTTCCACTTTTAAAAATGGAATTAAAAAATATTTTTTTTTAATAGACGTGGAATGTTTTTAATAGTACACCTGAAAACCTGGTAGTCACAGAATTTTGAAACCAGATTGCTGTCGCAAACCTGATTAATTGTAAATGTTATACAAAAAAAGTAAATGAATTACCAGGAGATTTTTTTTCGAATTAAACATTTTTAACCGCCGAGGACATTTTCTTATTCTATTTTCTTGAATTTCTCCGGTGTAACTTAAAATTTTTAAGTCAGAAAATCTTTGCCTTAGAATGCATTTTGTTTTTTCCCATAAAACTTTTCAATGAATTAAATTTTGATAAAATCCACTTCGAATCATGCAGGCCGGCAGGTGTCATTTCAGGTTTGGCTTGCTAATGAAATATGTTTTTGTACGTGGAAAATAAGGGACAATTATTTTTTCAATTATCATAGTGACATTTATATGTTTTTTACGAATATTTTATCATTTCAATCCTTGAAATGAGTTTTTTGCAAATTTCACTTATGAACCGTACCATTTTTTTAATTTTTGAGATACTAAGGTTTTTCTTATTTCAGTTTATCCAGTTTTTTTCATTCCTTTGAACCCGATGAGAAATATGAAGAGAGAATAAAAAATGACAAAGCTATTTCGATTTTTTGAAAAATTACAACACGAAATAGTTTTATCATTTTTCCAAACAGTGCAAAAAAACTTGACAAACTGGGAAAAGGAAACTTAAAAATCTAAAAAGTTGCAAAAAGTGCAGGGCTTTGAGAAAAATCAAAAATAATTTTTTTCTCTCGAGAAACAAAAAAATACCAAATAGGTAATTGATGGTAAGTAGGCAATATTAATATCTATTATTCATAAAAAATGCAGGAAAAAAGGTGGGATTTTGAGAATTTTTTTTTCCGTTTTTCAAAAAATTGGAATAACTTGACCATTTTTGTGGGTTTTAAAAGAGGTGAAACCTATAAAACATTCTATAGCGACGCCACGTCTCATCAGGAATAAACATTATTCTTTGAAAAATTATTGTATAGTATATTTTACGAGAAAGAGAAATGTTTTCAACTGCCCCCTGGATAATTAATCAGCCCCTTATTTTTCATTACTAGGATGGGTCTGAATGTCCAGCAGGGAGGAGTCAAAAACGTTTCTTAGTCGTCACATTTTTTCGAAGATTAGACCTTGGAAACCTGGAATTTTGAAACCAGATTGCTGCAGAAAACCTGAGAAAACTCTCTGTTTATATAACGAAACCAACTATAAATGACTTATCACTGAGAAAAATGTGATGTACCGTTTAATATCTTGGAAGCTTAACTACGAGATGACGATTTAAGATATTAATAGGTTTAATATCTATTATTGTCGTAGCCACTTTTGTCAGTGTAATAAGACGTTTCATGATAAATCTAGACATTTCATGAAGCGCTAGCCGATTGTGGAATAATCTTTTATACAATTCGGATAATTTTAAAAAGATTTTTTATTGCCATATTGGATCCGTTATTTTGAATTTTCATTTTTTTACATGCTATTTAAAATCTTTTACTTAAACAGAACCTTTAGGTAATGAATTTGTTACAAATCAGATTATGTTTCGTCTTTTGGCCAGTTTTTCGGGACTTCTATCCCACTGTTGAACGCAACGGTCGTGAAAATTTCATTGTTCCGGCCGTTGAATGCGATTTTTTTCTCGTGATCCACGCTGTCTTACTACGAAACTAACATAACTTGTAAAATAAAACATTTAGACCTTCATCTGACATAAAATATAAAAAATAAATAAAAATCAAATATTTTCAAAAACGCGATTTCCGTTTTTTGGGTCTTAAAAGTCAAACAAAATTTCATTTTTAATTTGTTGCATCCGAAAGTATACCTCATTAACAAAAATTTCTGACCCTGAAAACTTAAATCGGCTAATTAGAAGCAAAAATATATGAAAGTAAAAAAAATATCAAAAATTGCAACGTCCCATATCTCTGCGATTTTTTTCGATTTTTCCAAAAATATTTGCTAGCGTTTTTCTTCCAAAATTAAATTATTTGTTAGAAAATTAACTTAATGAAAAATCATATTTTCGGGTTGAAAATTAACTGTTTTGTTAAAAATTTATTTTTTTTAGTTCGAAATTCAATTATTTCAATAACTAATAACAACTAGTATACTGAGTTGTGTGATAAAAAAAGAGGAGGAAAATGAAAGGTTTGAAGATGAAGCGGAGAAGGCTAGGACGGAAGAAGAGGTTTGGAAAGTGGTAAACAGAGAGAGAAGAAGGAAAAGAGTAAACCAGGATATTGAGATGGTAGAATGGAAAAAATATTTGATGGAATTACTATACTGAAAAAATTTTGGGCGAGCTGCTCGCCCACGTGATAGAGCTGCAACACCAAATGCGTCGCGTGCTGCTCGCCCTTGGCTTGGTGCGGATTCTCTCTCTTGTTGGGCACGCTGTGTGCCCACATTGGAACAGCTGTAGCCCCAACAGTGTTGGTACAGTAACGCTCCGTTTAGGCGGGAGAACGGCATCCCCAACCCGAGTTTCGCGCGGAGTTTGTTTCATCCGACAAACGGTTTGTCGTATATATTCGTGCTTATTTTATTTTTACAAGTGAACTTTTGATCTTGGATGATTTCTTAGAGAAGAATAACTTTTCGCATTTACGCAATGACCTCAAATGTAAATAATTTATCAATACATAAGCCTGCCGCCGTGAACAGGCGCGTGTACATAACCTATAAGCTATAACCTATAACCTATAAGGTAGAAATTTCGTTTTTTTTTTGGTAAAAAACGTTAATCTTTTTTGGGATTTGATTTAAAATCAAAATATTGTTTGCTCGAAGTATGAACTGTTACATTTTTCGTTCAGTATTTATCTTTTTTGGTTGAAAATGATACTACTTAGTTGAACGTCAAACTGTTTTGTTGAAAATTAACTTTTTGGTTGATGGTTCATCATTATAGTTAAAAACTCATGTCTTTGGTTGAAAATTTAAGTATTTGGTTGGAAATTAGCTTTTTTTTTTAAATTTTGGTTGACTCTTTCCTTTTCTCCTTCTTTTTTCTGTTGGTATGTATTTGTCTCTAATGAGCCGAAAAGGAGGTTGTTTAAAAATCTAATTTTGATTCGTGATTTTTTTCCAGCTCTGATTTCGGTACATAAAATTGTTCATAAGAAAGAAGATTTCATTTCAATCTTAAATTAATTTTTAAATAGAGACAACTTTTTACCTTAAATTGACAAAAAACAACTATTTTTATTTAAATACTGTACCAAAAATGTTTTTAAATGTTAGCTCATTTAGAAATGTATGGTTGCTTGGATTATATCTTTTACTATTTCGAAAATGTAATAATCTGAATAGATTGGTTGAGAATCAACCACAAAAAAATATCTCTTATTTTTTTCGGATTTTGGAACAAGTTTCAGGAATCTTTTCATTATATCTACATTTGAATACTGAAATATATACTTTTAAGGTTTTCGAGACATTGTATTACGTATCATCAATTCATAAATAAAAGTTTATTTTATACCTGATGTTGAAAATTCTTTATCCTTCATTCATAAAAAAGACATAATAAGTACTGTGAGTGACTGTTGTTAAACATAAACACACATGATTATTATTAACGAAGTGTCTAGGCACACCAAAATATTTGGTGTATCGCTCACCGTATTTCGGTGAACCTATTAGGCGTCCTTTCTAGTTTCTCCTGGGCACACCCAAAATATTTCTTCAATGCTTATCGAATTTCGGTGAACCGAAAAGGTTTATTCTAAGATAATAGTTTCAATTGTTCTCAACATATTATATTAACAACTGTCTATGTGTTTCATTTAATGATAACAATTAGAATTATTGACATAATTTCCAGCACAAAATCAGTCGCAGCAAGTTTGATAAAAAAAACAACATATTTTATACACGACTGTCACGCAATTGTTTATAAAACTTGTTAATAAAAATTGATATTGTTGAATTAGACTGAAACTATTTAATAGAATCGGCAAGTAACATCATAAAGTCATACGCAGAATATTTTTAAAAAGCAAAATAAATTTTTCCCTGTAACAATAGACGAATATAATACAATTGTTTATACAATTTGTTATAAAAAATTAAATTTATGTCTTATAATAAAACTTTCGGGCTAAAAAAATCATAAAGTCATTCCCAACAACTTTGTATTGAAAAATTGTTTCCGTCCCTAAAAAGATACGACTACAGAACAATTATTTGTATAACTTGTTAATAAAAATCATGAATTTTTATGTTCAAATATTTGTTCACTTCAAGTAACATTGTCAAGTATTTTAAAATTATTTTTCATGCCGTCAAAATATTTTCTCGTAAAAATTCGATAGATGTCTATTAGTTTATAACATTTTTTTATAGCAATAAAATGTCTTTTAAACAATTTATTCCTATTATATTTGTATCTAGGCAGTGACTATTATTGATTTCTGGTGTACTTAATTGTTTACACGATCACAAAATTCAACTGCGACCTGCTGCTTAATTTGTGCGCGAAAATCTATTTCTGGACTCGTGGGGCAATTGCTTTCTCTTTTGTGGGACTGCAGCGTTCCCAACACGCGTGAAAGGATCTGCTCGCACGTTTGGCACTAATGCTCACAAGCGTCTGCCGATACGCCTGATATTTTCCTTCCTGATTGCACGCGTGCGCGAGAGTGTGGCGCCGATTTCAAAAGCTTGGCTCACCTCTATCGGTGCCCTCGGCTTGCGTCAGGCAGGTTTATAAATCTATGCCACATAATTTATGGAATACATTAATTAAACTTTTCAATCCTGAAATGTAAAATTATAGTAACAGCTTGCATAAAAAAAATGAAATTAATGAAACCTTTAAAAATTCCAATATGATTAACAATTTAAAAAAAAAATACAAAGATAAGATTTTACTTTGATTGAAAATACAAATCCTTGGTTGAAATTTAAACTACTTAGTTGAAAAGTGAACAGCTTTTTTTTAACTATTCTTTACGTTTATCAACTACTTCGTTCTTGGTACTTGAGACAAATTTCGCACAATTTTGTACAATATCACACACAAACAAATTTTAATACATTTTTAAAAATAACTTCAGCTGATCTCTTAAATAACTAATTAGGAATATAACAAAATATACAAGTTTTCATTCAAACAAGATTTTACAGATCTTTCAATAAATTAATTGCAATTTCGTTAACCTCTTGGGCGTCAGGCGTAGAAAATTGTAATTTTTTTTTCGTCTTAACACTTGTTAACGTTAGCGTTACTTTTGCAAATAAGTAACGCGTTGCCACTACCATTACCAGAAAAATTTAACGTTTAATTCAGGTAGAAGTAAGCAAGGCTTTACTGTCAATACTGGTAAACATAACCTATATATATAACTTAATAATTTATACACATTACTATATAATTATATAAATAGGTGAATTAAGTTACTTTACTCACCAGGATGTAACCTTTTAACATGCTGTCTTAAATTGTAATATTGTGTAAATTTTATTTTGCAAATAGGACAATTTGAGGCCATATTAAAAACAAATAAACAAAACACTTTCACAATAAACACTAACAACTGACGCTGGAAGCAGCAAGTGTGCATTCTGACAGAACGCATTAATTGCGCGCGCGCAATCACGAAGGAAAGTAGCAAGCAATCTTCAGAGCTTTGAAGGGACGAGTTTGAATTTTGCCACCCCTTTGGTTCCCAGCAACAATTAGAACATTAGTCAGCAGCGAATGCTGTATAAAACTAAAAAAAAAACAAGCGTCAAGATGGAAAAAAAATTACAATTTTCTACCCCTGACGCCCAAGAGGCTAACGAAATTGCAATTAATTTACTGAAAGATCTGTAAAATCTTGTTTTAATGAAAACGTGTATATTTTGTTATATTCCTAATTAGTTATTTAAGAGATCAGCTGAAGTTATTTTTAAAAATGCATTCAAATTTGTTTGTGTGTGATATTGTGCAAAATTTTGCGAAATTTGTCTCTCTGTGATATTGTGCAATTTGTATTTATACAAAAAAATGTAATGGTTGATATTTTGGTACAAAGAAAGATTTTTCAGTCAATAAAAACGAATTTTCAACCACGAAGATTAATTTTGTACTAGGAAACACAAATTCTCAACAAACTATATTAATTTTGAACCAAGTAGTTAATAAACGTAAAGAAAAGAATAGTTTAATTTTCGTTAAAAAACAACGAATCTCCGACAAAACAGTTGAATTTCTACTAAATTGTTAAATTTTCTACCAAACTGTTGAATTTCCAAGACAAAAAGACAAATTTTCTATACAAAACAATTTAATTTTCTACCCAAAAATATGAAATTTTAAGAAATGTTCATTTTCAACCTAATAAATAAATTTTCAGTTAAAAACATTAATTTTCATCTCCAAAAAAGTAAATATAAAAAAAAAGCTGTTCACTTTTCAACTAAGTAGTTTAAATTTCAACCAAGGAGTTGCATTTTCAATCAAAGTAAAATCTTAAATTTGTATTTTTTTTAAATTCTTAATCATATTTGAATTTTGAAAGGTTTCATTAATTTCATTTTTCTTTATGCAAGCTGTTACAATAATTGTACATTTCAGGATTGAAAAGTTTAATTAATGTATTCTATAAATTATGTGGCATTGATTTATAAACCTGCCTGATGCAAGCTGAGGGCACGGATAGAGGAGGTGAGCCAAGCTTTTGAAATCGGCGCCACACTCTCGCGCACGCGTGCAATCAGGAAGGAAAATATCAGGCGTATCGGCAGACGCTTGTCTAATCACTAATGCTCACTCAAATGTGGTGTGGCCGCTGCACCGACCGCCGTGGTGGCGATGCGTTCTCACTAAGAAGACAGCTACTTGCCCAAATTTTTTTCAGTGTAGGAGGGGTAGAGAGGAAAGTTAGGAAAGTAGGAAAAGATAGTAGGGAAACAGATGAGGAGGATATTACAAGGGAGGAAATAGTCAAGGTATTAGGGATGATGAAAGATGGAAAGGCATCTGGTATAGATGAGGTTCCAAATGAAGTCTGGAAATATGGGGGGAGAAAATTAAAGGAATGGGCATGGATATTGTGCAATAGAGTATGGAGAGGAGAGGGGTTGCCTGAGTTATGGAAATAAGGAGTAGTGATACAAATTGTGAAGAAAGGCAAAGGGGAGGAGGCTAAAGATTATAGAGGAGTGACACTAATGCCAACACTGTATAAAGTATATGTGACTGTTTTATCGGAGAGGTTAAAAAAAGCAGTTGTGGAAAAAAATATAGAGCCACCGAAACAGACAGGGTTTAGAAAAGGGATGGACAATATATATATATATATATATATATATATATATATATATATATTCTAAACTATTTAGTAAATAAAAGGATTAAAAGGGAGAAAGGGGCAAAGATAGCAATGTTCGTGGACTTAAAGGCGGCATTTGACTCATTACACCGAGGCGAGATAGAAAAAGTTATAGTGAAAAGGGGGATATGAGAGAAATTAATAAAGAGAGTATCGGAAATTTTTAGAGAAACAAAAAGCAAGGTAAAGGTAGGAGAACAAGTAGTCAAGGATGTCCTCTGAGCCCACTTTTATTTAATATATTAATATCAGACTTGGAAGAAGAAATGAAGAGAAAAGGGTGGGGAGGAGTTAGAATAGGGAACGAAAAGATATATACACTGGCATACGCAGACGATATAGTGTTGATGGCAGAGGATGAAGAAGGGATGACGGGCTTAATTACAGGATTAGAGAAATACTTAGATGGGAAACAGTTCAATTTAAATGTAGGAAAGACAAAGATAATGAGGTTTAAAAAAGGAGGGGGGAGAAAGAAAGAATGGACGGGGAGATGGAAAGGAATAAAATTAGAAGTAAAAGAGTTTAAGTATTTGGGATATACCTTGCAAACAAATGGAGATCATAGAGCTCATATAAGAGAAAGGATAAAAAAAGCAGCAGGGCTTATGAAACAGATATAGGGAATAGGAAAAAGGTTTTAAAAAAATTGGAGAAGGAGAATGTAGTTATTTGATACGCTGGTATGGCCGGTATTAGGTTACGGAGCAGAGATATGGGGATGGAAAGAAAGGAAAGAGATTGAGAGTTTACAAGAAAGGTATATAAGGTGGACGCTAGGGGTAGACTGGAGTACGCCGGGATATATGGTGAGAGAAGAAGCGCAAAGGGATAATAGTATATTGTGCTACAAGTTGAAAAAGCGAGAGATTTAAAACGAGTGTGAAGTTAGCTACCCGAGCGGAGCGAGGGTGGCTATCACACGAGTTTTAAATCGTCGCTTTTTCAATGTGTGGGACACGATACTTTTTCTATGATTTGTGCAAAAGTGCTAGTTTTTGTTTACCTGTTTTTTGTGTAAAAAGAAGGCGATTTTTTGTCGATTGACGCAACAATGACAATGGCAATTATCAAAACCATGGCAATAATATGGCAGTAATAATAAGCTGGTTCTCACAATTGAATAGTTGGCCCATAAAGTTGAGGGCTTCAAAACTTCCGATTTTTCGTGAAAAAAACCAAGCACAGTATTTTCGGAGAAACTGACGGTGTTTTTTTGCTTTCGCCAAGTGACAAAAGTACATACAAAATACACAACTCGAGATTTTTCAGGAAATTGATTTTAGGTTAGGGACGACAGTCGGAAAATAGAATGAAGTTGGCTGCGCACGATGCACGAGTACACCCGAGGCAGCACGAACCCACCCGAAATAACATTTACTTTTTCCACTGTGCCTCACTTTTATCACTGTCCATTTACTTTTTCCACTGCATCTGTCCACTTTTGTCACTGTTGCCCGGAAAGGTCGGTACTGCGCATGCGCCACGTCATCGAGCAAAAATCGGTAACTTTTTACACCAAAAACAGGTGGAAAAACTGGCACTTTTTCGCGAATTATAGAAAAATTAAATAATAGAGCGGGAAAGAGGGCATGGAATTTTGAGACGAAGATGAGGGAGGGGAGTTAGCGAGAAAGTGTTTGATGGAGGTAGAAGAAAGGAGAGGGAGGGCGATGGAATTAAGGTGATGGGAAGGAGGGAGTTCTTTAAGGCTAGATATATAGAAGACGGGGCTGGAGTAAACTATGAAGAAGTGGAAAAAGGGAGACGGAAAGACAATTAATAGAAAGATGGGGAATGATTGAGAAATCAAAATATAATAAATGGTATAAGATGATAAAAAAGGAGAAAAGATGGACCAGAATAGCAAGATTTAGATTAGTAAACGAGGTAAGGGCAGGTATGTATTGGGAAAAGAAAGAGAACAGGAAGTGCAGAATCTGTAAATGGGAAGAGGAAACATGGGAGCATGTATGGGAAAGATGTAGGAGAGGAATGGAAGATAAAGGAAGCTGGCAAGAGAATGTGGTAAAGATTCTAGGGGATGATTTTGGGGAAAAGTGGATGAAGGAGTTAGAAGGTGCTAGGGAAGCTAATGAGAAAGAATGGATGCAAAAAAAATTGCAAAATGGAGGTACAAGAGAAGTGAAAGAAAAAGGAAACGGAAGTCGCTTAAATTAGAAGCGTAAAGCTTTGTAAGTAATGGTTTTGTAATTGCATAAGTAGATTAAGATGCGTTTGCGTTATCGATCTCTCTCTCGCTTTCGATCACTCGCTCACTCGTTCGCTAATACGTCCCAAATTGCGCTATCGTCAAAAATAGAAATAAGGATCTAGATATAAGATTTTCTGTAAATAGGTGTAAATAACTGTAAATAGTAAGGATAAGATTTTATAAAATTAGTTAGACAGAAGTATTGTAAGAAATGGAAGCCATGTAAACCCTTAGACACATTATGAATGAAAAAAAAACTCATTTGTTGAAAATTTGTCTTTTTTTTTATTAAACTTTTTTTTGTTTGAAACTTCAACTATTTTCTGAAGTCTTTTTTTTTAATTAATTTTTGTAAACTGAAAATTCAACTATTCCATTTTTGGTGAAATCTCAAAAAACTTTTTAAAAAAAGGAAAAATTTTACCAAAAATTTATTTTGCTTTATTTTAGTTTTTTAATATGAACTAGGGTCGATTTATTTTTATTTTTTGTATGCCAATCAATAAAGCGAAAATACATTTAACTCAACAACAACTACATTTAACTCAAAATTGATTGCCCTTGAGTTTTTCTGGTCGCTTATATCAAATTTGAAGTCAGATTTTCAAAATTCAAAATGACCGATCCAATATGGCGAACCATATATATTTGTTTAATTATCAAGAAATTCGTGTGACAACTTAAAATTCAGTGACTTCAGCAAAGGTGTACACCTGACTTCAAGAGTTGTTGACCCCTCGGAATCAGCCACTTTTATTTTGAAAATATTACTTCAGACTCCATATCAGCATATGGAGAAGCATACAGTCTGATGCGTTACTGAATAATTGATAAATTGTTCAATTTTAAATGGCCCTTATTAAAAGCTGCTCAGGGAATTTCTTATGTCAACGCATTTGAAAGGTTTCATCAATTTAGAGAACACCATTTTTAAATTCTCCAGTTTTTTTATTTTTATTTTTTTTTTTTTGCAAAAAGGAAACGGAATTAAGTCCCACTCTTATCAAAATTGCCACTCACGTAAAATAAAAAGTGTGGATCCAATATATTATGATCCAACCGAATTATACCGCTCGCTAACTCTAAAATATCTAAAAGAAGAAAAAAACTGAAACTCGTAGCTTGTTTATCGCGAATTTATTTGAAATAGCTAGTATCTCTAGTTAAATCTTAATGGCTATATTTACAGATGACAGTATGATAAATTATAATACACGTATTATAGTAACAAGTGTCCATTAACAAATTAATGCTCTAGTCTAATGTACTGAGAACCTCTTTCTTTAACTTCTAGATTTTTTCTCGTTTCTCAGACTGGGGACAGGTTTTTTCTCTCTTTCTCTCTTTCTTTGCGCTCTCATTCTTTCTCTTCTTCTCCGCCGAGATTCATAGATAGACAAAATTCATCCGTGTGCAAGATCCACTACTTGTATTCAATTTTAAGTCTATTTCCTATTGTCTAGAACGGAATTAAATAATGTGGAGAAACTTTAAATTAATCCAAGCGAGCCACATAAACACAACAACGATTTTTCCATACAAAAGAGAGGAAATGAAGGGGGAAACAAACAAATTTTCCCACGTGAAACACTGTTTTTAAAAAGAAACTTCAATTGAATTCCAGAAATTAGCAGATCACATTACTGACAGAATTTTATCATACTTTCCAGTATGTCTAGAAAATGTATCAATATCTTCCAAACCTCCTAGAGAGTCTCGTAGATTCTTACCATTTGTCCCATTTTCACAGAGTACGAAATAAATTCCTGGGAATTTTCGATAGCATTCATAGAATTTTCGATAGAATTCACGGAATTTCATGCTACTTTCTAAAATATACAGGATATTTTTTCACGTGAGTTTTTGTCGAATCTAAAATAAATTAAAAAATCAATTTATTTAATTAAAATTCGTTTTTAAATCTAAAGAAATTTCTTCTTTGCTCGGCCTTCTTCTTGGAAGCAAATCGTGATTGGTACTCGTGGCGATAAAAAAAGCTACAGTTCTGGATTCATAAATAATAAAATACGTTTCGAGCGTTTCTTTTTTACATTTTGCCATCGATTTCCGCATATAAAATTCACGAACGTTTACTATAATCTTTTTATATCTATTTACACACACACTCGAATTTCTGTCACTCTTTCTCATTCCCATTTGTACACACGCGGGACTTTTTACATGGTCTTTTACGTGAAAAACCAATTCACCGCGACACTTGTAGCCTCTTCCATTCTCTAATCGGAGATACAGTCAACATTTTTCCGCGTGAAATATTTCAGTGGAATAAAGAGTAAATTATCCAGGGAAACTTTTCCATGCGGCCCTGCCACGAATTCGCACCCCGATTGGCTTAAAAATAGTCTTGCTACTATACACAGAAATACTGGCGCGAAAATGTTCGGTTCATATGGAAAAACCCTTTCCCCTGTATCCAATTTTCAAGATTCGAAACGACATTGTTGGAATGATTATCGCACGTCCAGGAAACGCTTCTGCAATCTCGAGCTGTCGAATTTCCTCTAGAGATTTATGATAGTCCACTTTGCTTAGACACATGTGTAGTATAATACATCGATCGTGTATATTTTTTTCCTAACTTCTATAGTCTCTCAGTTGCGCTCTCGTCTTTCGGACACGCGTGAATAATTAGGAACGTGGAGAGGAACCATACCTTCAAATCGCATTCTTTCCGTTATCGAATTTCACAAACGACAAACTTGGAAAACAAATCTTCAAAGCTTGGTTTCATTTAAAGAAGTAATTTTAACTTGCAAACTTTGAAAACAAAATTCAAAGAAATAAGAATTTTTTTGAATTATCAATCACGTTTTGAAAACGTGATAAAGGAATTTCCTTTCTTAGATTTAAATGGCGGTGAGTCCGTTTTGTCAATATCTCTTCTGGCTCATCTATTATCTCGAAGAATCTTTCGAGAAGCGTTTAGGAAAGAAATTTATGCTCTGAGTTATTTGGCGGGTCCCGAACTCCATTTTGATCTTTATTTACAAGTCTTGAATCATTTTCCGCGGGAGAATTTGTTTCTATTTCCTCTGTAACTTCTCGCGGAGCGCGGATTTGTGTTCTGTCTCGGGCCCTTTAGAAGGCCGAGTGGTAGTAATCGTAAGTGGGCCAATAAGGCTGTAGCCAATCCTAGCTGGTGCGTTGTCGTTTCTTTGAGGGGTGTTCCTCGGACGAGTGCGTAGGCGTCGGTGTCGGCGTTGGCATCATTGACCTATTGAACATGTACTTCATCTGCGGCATGAACTTCATCACACTTCGCACGTGGATGAGGGGCAGTTCTTCATTCAAAGACGAGCACTTGTTGTTCTTCATCAACTGCTCCATTTGTAATCTGAAAAATAAATGAGAGATCTATGAACACTATGATAAACAAAACCATTTTTTTTTACCTACATCTTAATTTTTCTGTCCTACTTTTTTGTATTTTTTTGACGGTTTTGTGGCAGTCACTGAAGCATCGGCTCACAAAACGTTGTACGAACAGAGATTTTGACTAACCGGAATCTACGTTCAAACTGTTACTTTTTGATTCGGAAATTCGTTCGCGGTAGAGCTGAAGCGGGTAAGTTCAATTTTAACGTTCAAATTTAAATACTGGGTTTTACACGAGGTTAACATATTGTCTTGAAAAATATCTTTCACACCCTCGGGGTCATTCACAAAATACGTGAAACATTAGGGGGGGGGGTCTTTCAAAGTATTATTCTCCATGTCAAGTGCAATGGAAAAAGCAACACTCAGGGGGGGGGGGGGGGGTATTTAAAGTTCCTGAAAAATGTATCACGTATTTTCTGAATCTCGATGTTTAATAAATTTAACAAAGGTAGAAAATATAAATTCATATTCTGTAAAGGCAGCATATAAAGCATAAAGCGGCTAAAGATTCTGGGAAAGCTTATCGTAATTTTAAGAAAGGAGAAAAGCCTGCTGTTGTTAACCGTCCAAGATCAGTATTAATAGACACAAAATATGAATAAATGGATGCTAATATTAGAATCTGTAGTAAACAAGAACTGAGATAAAAATTGTCAAATTTTATTGTATCATTAGTGACAATAACCTTGTTGTCTGATATGACAAGTGTTTTTACAATCAGTGACATAACACAGTATTTAATTTGAAACGTATGTGTGAACATAGGTTCCAGTGAGTCAAAACCTCTGTTCATACAACGTTCTTTGAGCTGATGCTTCAACTACAGTTTCAAAAGTATACAATTTCCAAATAAGTTACAAATAAAGTTATTTTGTTTAAGCTACGTTGAATATGGGTTCACATAACGATTTTGGACATGTTCATGTTGCAGTTTTTAAAAAGTCCGCTCTCTCTTTCTCTCTAAGAATATTTTGGTTGGGTTTATTTTATGATGCGAAAAACTTGAGTTAATAAGCTAAACTGAAATATTAAAAAGGTTTAGACATTTTTATACTATACACTTAAAGTGACGTTTCCCTACAAATTAGTACTGGCAAAAACTCAGTAATGGTAATTTGGTACAAAATATTTTTTCACAAATAGTAGAAAAATATTCCAACATTATGGTATTTAACTATCTTCCAACTGAACCGTATAATTTAATGCATTCTTATCAAACTCGAGTAACTCAGACGAACTTTTATAAACTCTTGTAACTTGCAATTTCCGTAACTGGAGTTTAATAATATGCATTAAATCACATTAAATTTAAATTGCTAAATTATTATTTTTTATTATTCAGAATTTGTATGTATGACCACATTTATGTGCGTTCACTTTTAAGGGAAAATAATGTTTGAGAAGCTTTCCTGGCATTTAGTGACATTTCGGTTACGTACTTCCATGAACCGCTGGACACCCTAAAGGTGAAGAACCAAGCATATAGTCTAAGGAGCGTTATTTCTCAGAAGTTATCAATTTCCATTGTTTCGAGAAAAAACTTATTTGCCATCTTAAATTGTTCACTCTTAAACTACAAGTTGAGACTTGAAGTTGATCAATTCTGGGCGCTTTCAACTTACGTTTTTGTTAAATGATGAACATTTTCAATTTTAAAACGTAAATTTGGATCACTTTAATTTGCAAACTTCTCAATTTTAACAATTTTGTAGAATACTTTATTCGAATTTGCATAATTACATATAAATCAAAGTTCACATTGTTGAAATTTGTATATTTTAATTTTTAACATTTCAATATTCACATCTACAGTTTTAGATTATACCATTTTTTAAATTCGAGTCGAAAATTTTCAATATTGAAATTTGTATTGGTAAAATAAAAATTAATTAATTGGCTAACGTTTCATCATTTTTCGTAAATTTTAACGAAGGCAATTTCCAAATTCTTTGATTATAACGTTTCAATTTGATATTTTTGAATTATTACGATATTAAGAAGTGTTCAACATTTGATAATTTCTTAATGTTCTTCATTTTGAAATTATTCAATTTCGACTGACTTAATTTTTCAACATTAGGGAAAACTTATATTGGCACATATTGTAATGAAATAAAAAATAATTTTCAAAGAATGCCTATCAAGAAGAAGACTTCTGGAAATACAAGTAGACCGATATTGCGCCCAACCGCTCAATTGTATTCAGGATAAATTTTTGTATGAGAACCAAAAAAATTACGCTGATTGAAAACAATGTATTTTTAAATACTAAAAGGTTAAAAGGGGCTACTCAAGTATTAAGAAATGTGCTTCAAGGAGAAGGAAGGGTTACGTTGGCATGGCAGCAATAGTAAACAGGTAAGAAATGTACAAAAAAATTTACACACGGAAATGAGAGAATCTAATGTCCCCAAAAAGTGCGTTACGTGTACTTGAATTCAGCAAATGTATTTTTTCTGAGAATTAATGACTCCGAAAAGCATTTTCACCTAAAAGTGTACTTTAAGAAAGGATATGAAAGACCATTGGTTTGAGATGCTTTCTTCAGTACTAATAAAGGCGGACAAATGTTGGTGACCCGTTTAATTGTTGTTTGATCTGTTCACCGGTGTACAGTCTTGCTGGAACTTCCACTGAAATTTTCTGAACTTCTACTGAGACCAGGGAAGGACAACATCACAACCAAAGTTTCACTTAAATATACTTCTTTATTGACTTCACTTTGAACCAAAAAGTAAGGGGTGCCATTTGCTCTTAATTCAACTCAAACCATGATTGCGAAAGATAGAGGATTTTTCCAAATCATAATATTTTGTGACAGGTTTCTATTTTAGAAATTTAACAAAATATATGAGTTTTAGAGAATAGGCCAAAGTGGGCTCAGCTAGAAAACGAGATCTGAAGTGAGACATAAAAGACTGGTCTGCCCCATTTTTTGATTTTTCTCAAAAAATATGCTTATAACTGAAAATATCCCTTTCACCAAGATCTGCAACTTTAAAAGATTTTTTCCGACAACCCAATATTCTCGAAGATAATAGGAAAAAATGAATTGAGAGACCCGAACGAAAAATGTCATTTTTTTCGTTTACTTTTACCAAAATACTGTAGAAATACGAGAAGAAAAATCCGCGTGGGTCAAAAAATGGCCCATGAACTACGTTACGAATCTTGAGACTATTTTTGGCCCCGTCCCTCCTCGTTGACGACCGTAGTTTTGTCTTACCCCCCCCCCCCCCTCCAAAAAGGATTGTAGCTCAAAATTCTCTCAATACAGAGGAAATAGGGTGATTTATCACGAAAATAGAGGAATAATAGGGGAATAAATTCTATCAAATAAAATGCAATATATTACATTTTCAACAAAATAGTTCCACTTCCAAGCCCAACAGACGAATTTTTTCGAAGACAGTTGAATTAAAGGAAAATGAAATTTAAGACAATAATTGAATCCTCCATCAAATAGATAAATTTTCAGTCAAGAGAGAAGAAGTTCAAGCCAAACAGTGGAATTTTCAACTAAACATGATATTTTTTGTACCCAAAATGAAATAGTCTAATTTTCAGTTAGAAAAATTAATTTTCAAAACAAAAAAAAACGAAATTTCAACCAGTTGAATTCAATAAAAAAAGACGAATTTTAAACCACACAGTTGAATCCGCAACCAAAAAGATGAATTTCCAACATACAAGATTAATTTTCTAACCAAAAAGACGAATTTTCAACAAAATACGAATTTTCAATTAAAAAGTTTAAATTTCAACCAAAGCTGTGAATCTTATTGAAAATTAATTTTTAACAAAGTAGTTCAACCTTCAACCAATAAGTTTAACTTTCAACAACACAACAAAACTGTTGAATTTTGAAGCCAAAAACGAATCTTCTACCAAACAGTTGAACTCTCAACCCGAAAAAATGATGTTTCAACAAAAAAGCTTATTTTCTACCAAATAGTTAAATTTTCATAAAAATAGTTTAATTTTTAAACAAATAGTTGATTTTTCATCCAAAAATATGAATTTTCAACAAAAAAGTTAACTTTCAACCAAATTGTTTAATTTTCAAGTAAAAAAGACGAATTTTCTACAAAACAGTTCAATTTTCAAATCGAAAATATGAATTTTCAACTAAAACAGCGAATATTCAACCAAAAAGCAGTTTATTAACTTTAAACCAAGCAGGTTATTTTTGAAACAAAAAATACGAATTCTCGACGAAACCCTTAATAGTTGACATATCAACCAAAGAATATTTTAATTTGAAATAAAATACAGAAAAATGTAACCAAAATCACCAACTTTCAATAAAATAGTTAAATCCTCAGCCAACACAGATTAATTTACAACCAAAAAGTTGCATTTTTAACCAAAAAGGATGAATTTCCAACAAAGATTAATTTTCTACCAAAAAATTACAATTGAAAATATCAATTTTCAACCGAAAGTGGAATAGTTTCATTTTTAGTTTAAAAAAATTAATTCTTACACAACAAAAAACGAATTTTCAACAAAATAGTTTAACTTTTGACCAGAGATGCATTTTCAACTAAAATTATGAATCTTAAGAAAAAATGAAGTTTCAACAAAAGAGTTCAACACGCAACCTAAACTATGATTTTTAAACAAAGAAGATTAATTTGTTTTTAAATGGAATGGTTAAATTTTGAAACAAAGAGATGAATCTTCAACCAAAGAAATGAAACTTTTCAGCTGAAAATAGTTGGACTTTCTTATTGGGTTCTATTAATAAAGTTCGCATTTAAGCGAAAAACGAGAAAAAGGCGAAATTTCTTGCAAAACAGGAAAAAAAGAATTCTTTATGAAATGAGAAGTCTGAAATATAACAGTGATTTTCAAACTTATCGAGTAATTTTTAAACTACATCGTGGGAGGGCGATCTTTCGCAAAATTCCCAAATTTTGTTCAAATTTATAATCAGAATACATAATAAATATCCAATTTCGTAACTTTACTTCCCCCCCCCCATCCCGCGATCCGCCGTAGTTTGGTTACCCCCAGTGTAGTGGTAGTTTACGGACGGCCTCTTATAACACTCACTTCCTTTGGCGACGTTGCATGAGGGGCGCCAATTTGTTGGGAAACGAACTCATTGAAAATTTTTAATGCCGAGAGGGTTACCAACATGATAACGCATAAAAATGAAGTCAAATTGCTTTCAACTATCATCCAATTGCCAAACCAAACCATGGTTCTGTCAGGTCAATGAAAATTTCAAAAATCTATATCTATATTTCTGCCTCTAGGGAGGGAAGTAGGATTTTTTTTGCAGAGCGCAATTTTTACAGAACGAGTCGTAGGGCAAGGGCGCCAACGCGAGACGAAAAATGACTCCATCCCGTGGTGCATAAGATATTTTCTACAACTCATGCTTGAAAAATATGTGGACTTTCGAGCCTATGTGATGTGAGCCGGACATTGCCATTTTTTTTAAATTTTAATAATTTTTCAAAATCGGAAACGCATTATATGGACAATTATTATGGAATTCTCACAAAATAAGTAATATTTTAACTCTTTTTTGTATGTTATAACAGCGTCTTTAAAACGGTTTTCTAGCTATCATCAGGTCTCCAAATTAATTCGGTGCCTTTACTTTGATGTCTTATAACTCTCTTGCTCAACCTTGAATTTTTTTGCGCCCTAAGGTAGTTTTAAAGGGCGAAACATAGGCTTTAAAACACAATATAATAGGTGGCGGCCCTGCGGACCTTACCTCAAAGATCATTTGTGAATATAATGCTGTCCGACAAGAAACTTTTAAGGCACTACATTCTTTTTGCATTACAATTTTTAAAAAATGTAGCTGAGGCGACCGAAATGATTTTGTCAGCCTTAGAAGGACAGGGTGGCCGTTTTAATCAAAGAAAAAAATTTCCGATCATTTCCCGGTTCGCAAAAATTTTTCACGATCAATGAAATTAAAAAATTCTAACTCTAAAGCTAAAAATTTTTCCATTTTAAGTAATAAAAACTGAGCTGCAAATCGTTTTAAACAATTTTAAGCTAGAAAACAGTACAAATTGAGCAATTACATTTTTTTTATAAACTGAACACTTCTTAAATTAGAAGTTCATAGTATATTGTGCATCGAGTCTCCCACAAGGAGCACATAAAACTTTGTCCAATACTCGTGATGGAAATGCGACTTCGGAGGCTCGTCTCGAGACGACGAAGTTGTCGATACAGTGTTCGAAGTGAGTTTACTTTTCCCACTAGTGACAAAAGTACTCACTTCGACCACTGTGACGTGATTAAAACTACAGAGAGGCATTTTAATATACTAATCATACATTCATTTTTCAGTTTTCTAAAAATTTTAAAGTAGAAAAAACTTTTAAATTACTTTAAAATTTCTAGAAAACTGACAAATGAATGTATGATCAGTATATTAAAATGCCTGCCTGTAGTTTTAATCATGATTACTCTTCTGCTTATTTTTATTTAGCTGCTATTTATATTCTTTCTTCATATAATAATATACCATGTTTGAATTAAAATAACGAAATTCTTTATGAAAAAAATAAAGATACGTTTTTGAAAATGTTGTGCATTTACTCTATCATTGGTATTATGAATAATAATCCAAACTATAATATTTTTCGGTAGCAAAAGAATGCTTCAGCATGAGTAAAAGAATTCTTAACCTCTCCTTGTAGCGATTAAAAGTGTAGTAAAATGTAGTTTAGTTTAGTTAAGTTTTTTAAAATTTAGTTTCAATGTGCCAATTTTTAAATGCGAATTCTAGTAAAATCTGTAAATATTTTAATTTTTCAACGAATAAAAACTTGCAAACTAATTTATTTATAATAAAGGCAGCAAAACTTTATTATGTAAGTAACTGTTTAAATAAGTTATAACGTCCTAAAGTTTAGAGCTAGAATACTTCACCTGTTTCCTAGATAAAAAGTTCATATTTAAGGTACCTTATAACTTATAATTATGAGTAACATATTAATATTATTGGCAGTTAATAATTATTAAAAGTTAATTTTCTGTGCTTGATATTACTTTTAAATAGAATATCCTTTTAAAATGTTTCGATGTTTCTTTTTATTTCTAAAACTTAGACTTACGTCTTTCTTTGACACAGGACCACAGACATCAATCGCCGCGTCTTTTTAATATGAAAAACAATTGCTACGTCTTTATAAAGCTAAAAATGGGCGATAAGTCTTTACTATCAACGGTTGGTGTTCTACGTCTATTCTTTATATGCTCCAAATTATGGTATTGTCTTATTTGCACCCATCGAGTTGAGGAATCGACAACTTCGTCGTCTCGAGACGAGCCTCCGAAGTCCCATTTCCATCGCGAGTGTTGGACAAATTATTTTTATTTCAAATAGTTTAAAAATCCTTAAAAAACTTCAAAATTGTGTTTCAAAATCTCGACAAATCTACATGTTGTTTCAGATTTTTTCAAATTTTCAATTATTTTTGAAATTTTTTCAGAACTTCTAAACATTTCTTGAATTTTTCCTAAAATATATTCTCTTAAAAATAATTTTTCAAAATAAAAAAAAAATAATTTTCAATTTGCATAGGAATCTTAAGAAAAAAATTTATTCTTTTGAAGCCTTTCAAAATTCTTAAAAAGCTTCTAAATTTTTTGTTCGAAACCTGCAAACAATTTTATACTTAACAAATTAATAGTTTTCAAATAGAACAAATAAAATTGTAACGTTCAAAGTTAATTTTTTTGTTTAGTTTTGAATATTTCTTTTCTAATTACTCATTTTAAAACGAACATTCAAATATTTCTAAATATTAAGCAATTGATCTTTTTCTTAATTAAAAAATTTCAAATTTTAAATGTTCAAATTTTAGACTGAAACAATATTTGAAATGTAATACATTTTAATATAATAATTAATTAATTAATCAAAATAAATTAATAATAATTATGAATATACTAGCTTTAAGTTATCTTAAAGGTGAAAATAGTTTATAATGTTTCAATCCGGCGTTCAAATTTGTTTAACTACTAAGACTTTCGAATTGAATCGGTTTAATTCTTAACGTTAAAATTTGAAAATTCTTAAATTTTGAACTGATTCCGAATAGTCTTGTAAAATCAATTTTATTATTATCCACTTGTTAATCCTTAATGTACAGTTCAATTTTAAAAATCATTATAATTTATATTCACAGTTGATCAACCAAAAATGTTTTTTATCCAAAATTGTCGATTTCAAACGCTTCTATTTTTCAATTTTTTAAATTCTTTGAATGAAAAATGTACGCTTAAAATTTAAATCTACAACAGAAAATTTTTAAAATGAAATACTTTCGAATTACGCATTGTAAACTGAATGATATAAATGAAACAAATAAAAATTCAACTAATTATCTTAAAAACTGTTAAAATCAAACTTGTACAGATTATTTTTTCTACAAATTTGTAAAATTACCGGTCAAAAAATAAATTCACTGTCATTTTCTGGGTTTTCCCGGTCTCATAAAATTCACGGTTTTCCTGGTCCAGCGGCCACCCTGAAGATCCGGTAATACATAAAATACGTGAAAAGTGGTTTCAGAGATTTAACAATGGTGATTTTTGAATTGGAATGCAAAAAGAATGCAGTATCTCAAATTTCTTGTCGGTCGCCATTGTATTCAATCATGGTTTTTGAGGTTAAGTCCGCAGGGCCGCCACCTATTAGGTTGTGTTGTAAGTTTAAGGTTCGCCCTTTAAAACTACCTTAGGACGGAAAAAAATTAAAGTTTGACCAACAGTTACAAAACATCAAAGTGAAAGCACCGAATTAATTTGCAGACCTAATATTATGAACCAACTACCACATGTTCCTCCTTAAGGGTTTTAAAAATCGCTTCAGAGTCTTGCCCTCAAATTTTATTCCCTGTCATGCAAACTTTGACATTTTGCGATGAAAATATTGAACTATTTAAAATAAGACGCAAAGCTGTTAATTTTAGGCTTAAAACGATGTTTGTATAGTTAGGTGTATAGTTGATATTAGCTTAACTAGTATACAATTTTTCATCATATCGATAATCGAAAATTCGACTTGAGATGCCTGTGGAGCAGGTTGACAATGGAATTTTCAACCCCATTTACATTTATCTGTCACTTTCTTCCCTAGGGTTGAAAATTCGGTTTTCGACCCGCTCCACAGGCATCGAAAGTCGAATTTTCGATTGAGGTATGATGAAAAAATAGATTCTTTTCATTTATAGCTACACGAAAGATGAAACTTTATTTCCACGCATCAGTTTCATTTTATAGGGAAAATTATTACTTGGAATCAGTCGACGCGTTTCGCGGATGGTACACGTCAAAATTCTTTGTTTTCGAGTATTTGACTAAAACCTCGGATATCCTTATTAGAAGAAAAGATAACTCACCTATTTCCTTGATATAAATCGATGCCTAGAACCTCCGTCAAGACTTGCCTACAGCTATTGATATCGCAGGCGGGGAAATACTGCTGGACAAAGTCGGGTAGAGTCATTAACAGTTCTTGATAAACATAAGGTTTAAAGTTGATACAGGGCGCCATTTGTTCCATCACCAACGCCTTCTGCACTTGATACGGTTGAACTTGACAGCTCCCCGTAGGATGAGTTTCTGCTATTGGTATTAATGGTTTTCGCCCTCTCGAATCCCTGCTGAAAATTGTAGATATTTCCAAAATTGGTCATTAATTCTACAGACAATCGTATTTGCATTATGCAAAGTTCTCAATAATACGCGTGCCATCAAAGGAATCGATCACACCACAAACATCTATATAAAAACATCAATATTGTAAAATTCTACAGCCAAATAAAGTCGCAAAATAAAGAAAATGACGTAACTCGACTTCGAATTTACAAACCCGTAAAAACTGAGAAAGTGAAAAAATACCTGATTAGTTTCTGGTGGAATGCAATCTTCCTGGCAGTTAATTTTCACCACCACCAACATTAAAAAACAAGACAAACAGGACAAAGACAAAGGAATTGTTGAGGAATGTGTGTCGCCCTAAGGAATTAGTTTTCGATCGCAATCCACATCAGTGCTGCCAGATAGCAGATCGGCAGAGTCGGCGCAAAAAACTTGAAATGTATTTGAAGGTTGTTTGACTGTCATTCTATCCTCCAAATACATTGAAAATCTTCTGCTCAGACACTCTCGGCCACAATCCGGCATTAGTGATTCACCTTCAGAAATATTATTCACGGAATAAAACTCGAGTCGGCGTCAATCCGCCATTTTGTCCACCTCGCAACTTCTGTTGTGTTTAAAATCTCTAAAAATAGAGCTAAATCGTTTTGTTCAAACTTTATCTACTCGTTTAGATGGCACGCGTAAGTGTATGAAGTGAATTTGGTTTCTGATGACCGTGGAAAGGAATCGAAAGGTAGAAACTCTCACCCGGAACTGCTATTGCTGCTTCCGTTAACTGGAATAAGAGGCGGCGGGTATTTGTTATGCGAGGAATTGTGCACGGGCGGCGTGTGTCTCTGTTGATGCGGCAGCAGCGTCGGCGTCGACGTCTGCGGCGGCATCAGAGCCTGAACCTGCTCCGCGCTCAGACCGAGCATCTGCGGATACGAGGTGGGGGCGTTCGGGACGCCCAGGCTCGTCGGCGTCGTATACGTTGTCGACACCCTGAAACGCAAAGCGTTTTTTGTCACAGAAAATGTCTTGTTCCCGATGTTTTAGGGAACTTGATTTTCGGAGACTACGTAACGTACGGAGGGCTCTCTTCGTATGGAAATGATTATGGATGAGTCTCCAAAATGATCAACTGCCGCCCATAAATTAAAAGGATGAAAGGAATTCGGTGAGAACTTAGTAAAATTCGTTTATAAGAATATCGGCATCTTTCAACTATTTAAAAAAAATATCAATCTCGAGCATTTTTCAGTATTTTTATACAATTTCGAAACGCAAAAACTAATAAAAAACAGATTTAAACAAATTATAAACCAGAACAAATAAATTTAAATATGTTTTCGTACATGATAAAGAAATTACGCACTGAAAGAATGTTTCTTTAAGATTTAAGTTATTAAAGAGATGTCTTTTTAATTCATCCAACCATGGACTCACTTGCTCTTTTGTGATCCATTACATTGGCTTAAACAACTGAACTTGTTTTACAAGTTTTATTTTTCTTAACTTAGTCGAAACATAACTGAATTGATTTAAAAACAAATTATTTCTAACTATTCTATACAAGTTTAACTAAATTTCTAATATGCATAAACAAGTTGTAACTGGTTCCAACCAGTTTAAGCAAGTTTAGTACGATTCTTACCGCATCTAACAATATAACAAGTCTAATACATTGTGAAACATATTTAATGTGTATCTGAGAGGTTGCAATATTTATACCCCACTCCCGAGCAACATTCTAGGTTCGCTTACCCAGTAAGACGTTCCTTAATTTGTAAATTCAAAATTATTTTGCTCCTGTCCACGGATATCGTACCAATGATGAAAAAATTATTGGTGTCAAATATCAGCCAAATCAATTAATATTCACAACATTACTACAAAATGCTAGAGTTTTCTTCTGTCCGTATACAGCTTCAAGTCACTCTTAACAAATTTTCAGGCGAACCGATTACAGTTTAAAATGTTCCTAACATTCGGAAATACGGTCAAAATAATGAAAACGGAATTAGGTCAAGATTGTTGAAATTTATTTTTTAATTCTAAATAATATGTTAAGCAAGTCACACGACTGAGCGAGAACTGAGTGGATGACTGAAAATGGTATATCTTTGAATTCAATATAAATTTTTCAACCAAATTTGATCAAGGATCGTTGACCGGTCACTATATTCTATTTTTCACATATTTAAATGTTGATACACTTTTAATTCAATTTTCGCGCCCGAAGTGCTACCAATCGTAGTCAAATTCCACATTTGTAACGTTCTTCTGATATCATATAATGTTTTGAGAGGGAGAGGATGAACTGTTGGATGTATGTAGTAACGATCTCCTTGCATTCTTAGAAGCCATTTGTTTTTTATATTGGAACATTTATAATTAAATAACATTCTCAATTTCTTTGACTTGCATACACATTCCACATAAAGAGGATTGAATTAGTTTTATTCTTCAGTTTTGGCAAAATAAGAACTAATTTTCAGTAATTTCAATTAAATCCTTCATAAATCGACGCCGATATTCTTGTTAAGTTATGTTAGGAATCCGGGAACTGTTTTAACGAATGAAATCGAGCGCATGCTAGCTTATTATCGTTTAGTGAAGTATACGACTAATCGACTATTATACATTATGCGGGGACTCACCAGTCATCCTTCCCATAGGTTGGATAACTATACAAAAAAATCATACATTGTATGTACAAAAGACAGGAGGCGAGTGTGCAGGTATCTACATAGCGAGTCAATGAAAGATGCGAAATATTATAACATAAAACAAACAATAACATTTTTGCGCTCTACACAAATAACACAAAACGAGAAAAATAAAAGCACTCTGTTGCAGTTTTTTTTTTCATAAATTTACTGACGAATTTCGCATCTTCATTTTCTTGGAAAATCAATCAAAAGTTATAAAATTTAGAGGCAAGAGGAAAATCAGGTGCCCGATTGATAACAAAACAGACTTTATTCCATTTCTATTTGTATGCTAACACTCTTTGACCAATGTCAACAAGAAATTAAATGATATAAAAAAGAAGAATTTAAGTCTGATTTGAATTTTTGAGAGGCATTAAGACCCATGCTTTATGTGCATGCTGTGCCGCCCTCTATAGTCTAAATTTATAAGCAAAGCGGATATTCTACAATGTATTGTTAAATTCTTAAATTCAAGATAGTGGTCTTTTTTGTTCTTAATGATACAAAGCAAATTAACTTACCCCATATTGGACTGATTGGATTGGGTAGCTCTAACAAGAGGGGGTGGTTGGACGTGAACTACAGATTGCATCGTCGTAGCTGGATAAACACCCGGATACTGTGCTGTTCCGCCACCACCCCCTCTACTCCTCGATTGTTGCTGTGTGTAGGTATTTTTCGCCGTCGTCATTTGCTACAAATCATTTAAAAAAATATGTCAAATTCTGAAATTAAAATCAAAAGTTTCAGTGCCCTATGCGCCATCAATTTGATCCCATTGCCTCAAACATGAATAAGATACTCGCGATGTGCAATTCCCAAATGCAAATTAAGAAATTACTGACAGTGCGTGAGGTGCTGAAGTTTAGAACTGATAGTTATATGAGATGTATGATGTTGCACGAACCTTTTACAGAAAGATTTATTTACATTTCTACATATAAAGTATAATGCAAAAACGATATAACCATTAGTTCATATTTTGCAAATCTCTTAGTGCAGTCTCTTCGCGATTTTATACAATTTGTAAGAAAATTTCGCGATAATAACTCTAAAAATTAATATGGGTCATTACAAAGATATTTTCGAATTTTAATCGAAATCATCTGAGATCATGATAGCAAAATTTTTGTGCTGACACCTACAACTTTTCGCCGACGATAACGTGTTTACGTTTTGATGTCATTTGTTGTACTTGAATACAGTCGATCATCGTCGGATTTGAAGAAACACAAGACTGACAGTGTCACATCTAGTGGCGAGTATAGACGTTTGTTCCTCGCGGCATCTATGTAGATAATTTTTTAGGACAAGGATTTGGATGACGATTTTTTTTCTAAAAATAACTATGAATGTGTCCTTGGAAATTCAATGACGTGTCTTCAACTGAATTTAGAAATCAGCCAGTTCAACTAAATTCATAGTCATTAACTAATTCCAACTGGCCTCAATGTCAATGAGACTGAAATTAGCCATCACTTTCAAGTCACGACTTTTTGAAAATTGTTTATGCTTAAAGGTAAATCAGCAAAAAAATGTTATTTTTGTACTGCTTATTTAAGAATGTAGCATCAGAATCACTCAGTGTCATCAACTGACTTTACTATCTCTGCCATCTTCATTACAATTTTAAATATTTTTCTAATTATATTGTCTTAAAAGAATTTAAAAATCAGAGACAAATGACACCTATTTGAGTTTTTTCTTCTATCATTCTACAGGAAAATATCCATAGAAGAATAGCTTTTTGTTAATTTTTTCAAATTACTAACAGGTATATCACGAATTCAACATTTTTTTCAGTGTTTCGAACACATTTTAGAGAAAATTCTGCATTTTTTCTTAAAAGCATCTTCAGATTTGTTGATTTACTTTCTACAGATTTGACAGTAGATAAAATATACATGAAATAACCTTAAAATTTTGAGAAACACTTGTCTTTATAAACGCTAATAAAATTTAGTTAAAATTTAATAAATCGAGACAATCGAAAACAATTTTCCTAATATCTATTGTCAAACGGATTAAATTCAGCAGCTGAAAATTAAATTTGAAGACTGGAACCCTTCTTTAAAAATAAAAGACGGATTATTTCAGAGATATAAGTAATTTAAAAAATTGAGAAAAAACTTACTTTTTATAGATTTTTTTAATTGTATTAAAGATATGACAGCGATAGGAAATTTTTCAAATATAACAATGTATCCAAAGTTTACGCGGGGAGTCTGGAAACCTATGATTGTCCATGACCTGAACTGACTTAAGTCAGTGATTGAATAGTCTTCAGTTGACTATAAATTGCGTCAAGTGAGTCAGACGAGAAAAACGTTGGAAGACCACTCATTTGTTAAACTACTTTCTACCAGTAATAATTTTTCTCATGAACTGAACTCGTCCTGTACAGCGCTACAGACGCTCATTAGCTAATTTGTAAGCTTTTCTTTTGATAAGCTTTAGCCTTTTTATTTACCCCGATCCACTTCAGAATATTTAGTCTGCTTTATTTTCCTCTATTCAGGAGCGTATATTTCGAAACATTTTTTTTTTTCATAATTTATGTAACCCCTTCTGTTAATGTTATGACATATCGTATGCCGTATACACAACTTCATATGTCGGCATAGTAGCGACTGGATTGCCTCACGGGAAAGAAGAGAACTAAAAAGAAAATTATAACTATCAGACAGCTGATTAAAAAAAAAAGTATTCTTTCAGCGTTTTTCTTGTCGATACCTTCAGTGACTTCTGGAGAATCTAACTGAATGCGATGCAATACTTTCTACCCAGATATTTATGAATGTAAAATTTCTCATTAAACAGGATTCATCTATTCCAAACAAAAATTTCGCATCCAAACACGTTCGAATGATTTGCATTGTCCTCCAATGTGGAATTGTTAAAACGCAGAATTCAGGACAACATCTTGAGAATGCGGAATAAAACTTTTTAGTTAACCTTTTTTTGTAGGGTCTTTAGCAACCATTAATTTTATTTACTTAAAGTGACTGAAACTGACTTCAATGACCTTAATTCGGCTTTTATTCGAAAAGCAACTATTCCACTATTCCTGTTAATAAAAACACAGCTCGCCACCAGCGCTTACATTCGCGTGCCTCCTTACTGTCGCTAGTAAGAACGCAACCTTTCTTCATATCTAGAAGGTTCTTACCAGGGACAATAGGGCGAACAGAAGCGCTAATGTGGAGTTGCGTTTTATTAACGGGAATATTGTTGTCAACGGTCTGATTCTTCAATTTGGTGTTTTTCCTTGACATATTTTTAAGAAAAATCACCTTAAGCCAAAACCGGCATGACCGCTTTCTGTTTAAATTTTTCAATAAATCTTATAAATGACCCAGTACTCCGAAACGGTTTACCACTCGACGGATGGAGTATACACTGACTTCCAAGTGACTTCAGTAACCTCTCCCCCCTACCTTATGAGCTGTTAGCCCCTCGCAAAACTCAATATTTACGAAAATCGAATCTTCTAGATGGCACATAGGGCACTATGAGTATGAAAATAAAAAAATTTCTGGAACTCACGTTATGTGTACTAAGTGCAGAATTGGGCATCCTAATGATCTGATTAGCCTGCGACACCAGAGCCGCTTGGAACGTCGGTTGTGTACTGACCAATCCCGACCATCCGTTAACCGCCGTCTGCACTGCGTTAAGAGCTGCAAAGTCCCTCTGAGAAATTGGTTGCGCAATCGTATTGCCCCTGACGGTTGAGATCGTCGGCGACGATGGATGTGTCGCGTGTGAAATTGGAGTCCTGAGCTGTGTGACCCTCTGAAGGGTTGCGTTCGGCCTCTGCATCATATTTTGCATGGGCTGAGCCCTGACTATTGTATTCTTCGCTACGTTATTCTGTGTCTGCTTCGAAGCCGGAGGCGTTGGTGGTTGTTTTGTCCATCCTCCACCTCCTCCACCACCTTTACTGTTAACAATTAGCTGCGAGTCCATTACCTTACTGGGCCAATAGTCCTCGAACCCGGTACCCGGGGGAAAGTAACTTTTAATGTCACTGAGGCTAATGACTGAGCAAGTTTCGCTCGCGAAGAGTTCGTTCCGAATTCCCTGCACCTTGCAACAGAACTTGAGGTATGAGAGGTCCCAGCCTTCGAGTTTTTCTGCCTTGAGCTTAAGGTTGTCCGTTTCACCTTCGAAATAGAAGAGCGGCACGTATTTCAGGCCGTCCTTGACAGTGTAGGGCACCACGGATTCCTTGTTGATTCGGATAAATCCGCATTTGTCGGAGGGAGCGCTTCGGTTGCTGGCGGTAAGTTTTGTGTAGCAGACGTCAAGGAAGGCATAGAACTCCTTAGCATCAGCGAGCCTGACAACGAGGTCTTTGCAGGTGAACTGATCACGACCAAACTGACTCTCACAGTGCTTGGTGTTGATCTCGTTAAGGAGCTTGCTCTCAGCGTCAGTGATGTAATAGCTGCGGATGCAGGTGCAGCTGTAAATATCAGAGTGAAGGTAGCTCAAGTACTTGTTGAGGAGCTTCGACTCAAGAATTCGCACGGCACAGAATTTTTCTCCGGCGCGGAAGATGTAGGGGATGTGGGTCTCGTCGAAACTGACCCAGCCAAAGCGACCTCTTTGACTCTCGTCGTCCAAAGGCACTTTGCCTTCTTTTGTTTGAGGTGTGTCTGTAGCACGCTTCGGAGTCGAACCCACGGTCACAGTGTTTGTGTTGTTATTGAAGTACAACAAACCCTGCAGGTTCGTCTGCAAGGTAGCCTGCCGTTGGCCAGTCGTCGCCACACTTGGGGACATTTTCGCCTTGTGTGCTTCCACCATCTTGGCTGCCAACTCCCTGATTTCGGCCTCATCTGGACGCTCTTCTTTGACCGGAACTTTGAGCGAATCTGGAAGAAAAATAAAAGTAGATCAGCTATTTGCCAAAGTTGGTGCATATCCGAATTTTGGGCGAATGTCTTATCGCTTGGTTCTCTAAAGTGCCGAAAGAAGTGGCGCAATCTGAAAATCGTAGCCTTAGTAGTATATATATGTATACCGCGGTCTGATTTGGTTTGCAACTTGTCTATTGGTGAATTTTTGCGTCAGTATTATGCATGTCAGTATCTATCAGATTCTCTATTGTGAAATCAGATTCACTTCCATCCCGGATACCAAATGGCTCCAGACTTTCCAGGTCTACCTTTTAAGCAATCCTTTCAATTACATCACATTTTACTATTCACAGACTAATTTACCAACAATTTATTGTACAATTAACAATCAATGCGAATTTAAAGGGCTTTTAAAAAATTATTGAAATTATAATATTATTTTTCTTAGTAAAAAAAATCAATTCGGATAATTTCTTAAGGTTAAGCTTAAGGTCTTCCATGTAATGAGTGGTATGTACAAATAAAGTAATTTTTAAACTTTTTACCCCTCCCCCTACCCGCCCAAATATCTAACATTTAAGATAAATTAAATTATTAATTATGACGTTATTTACCGCAAACAAGATAGAAGTTGAACGGTGGAATGCAAATTTTTAAAAGGCCTTTATCACTTTTTGCAATTTTTTATTTGTTTATTTGTACATTTGTGAAAGTATTACCCTGTATAGTTGTATACGAAGAAAACTTCAGTATAATTAATCAATAATAATTGGTTTGTCTTTCTGTAAAATTTCATGCAAGAAAAAAAACTATTTGGCAATTTGGAAATTGTAATTTTGGACTACACTGAAATTTCGGAAAATTAATGCTGTTGTATGTTTAAAATAAGATCAAGAATAAACCAAAAATACCGCTGAAGAATTCCATTAATTTTTATGGAAATAATTTGTTTTTGAATTTTGAAGGAATAGCTTTTCTATAAAGATGATTATCTGATAAAACATTTGATTTCTGGAACAAAAAAGTCTTTTCAACTCAATTTTCACAAAGATAAATATTTTGAAAAAACTCCATTCCACTTAGTTTAAAATATTTGGTAGGTACTGCGAAAAAATGCCTTTTTGGTTGACAGATTTTATCACCCTCTATTTGATTTTTCTAATAAGATATAAAAAATAAATAAATGATAGATTGTTTAATTTTTTAAATAAAGCTTTCGCGAAATACTTTACGCGAATCATAAGTTTATCTTCAACAAGACCAATTCTATAATAATCATCTTGCCATAAGCCCGATAAAAAAGTAGGTTATATTAACTTAACCTTAAAGCAGTCGCCTGAGGCCTGAGTACATTTAAACTGATTCCTTATTATTCACAGTGCTCAACAGATACAATTAAGAGAAAGGCCATAAAATAATTCATTCATTTTTGGCAACGTAACCTATAAAGACACCCAATTTTTTATAATTATTATAATTAAATTAAATCATACACGTTTCTAAAGATCGCAGGACAGGACATCAAAATATGATAATACCAAAAAATTCCAAAATCGATCAAGCAATGCAGCACGACCAGACAAAAAACTTGTAAAACAGAATTTGAAGTGATTTTTGAAATCCTTCACTTTAAAATATTGAACTCTGTTATTGATTATTACCTTTTTCAACTCAATCTAAGTGACATTTCTAAATCTCAAAAAGATTTAAAAATGATTTAAAATTTAAAAATTTAAAATAAATTTAAAAATTTAAAATTTAAAAATTTAAAAATTTAAAATTTAAAAATTTAAATAAAAAAATAATATTATTTAGTAATTTTTCATTTAAAATTTGTAGGTTGGTACAGGAGCGTGATTTCTTAACGAAGTCGTCTAAAATTTAACTAAATTCTGCTTTGATACAAGTATTTTACTGATATAATTTTATAAACAATTTATTATGCAAAGGAAAAGTGGAAAATGACTGCGCCTTAAAGTGGTCAAATTTTTGGCAATGATGCTTATGTAATGAAGCATGTTTTAATACAATAGGCATTAATGACCCTAATCTAAAATCCTAATGTTAAATTAATTGAATACCTCTAACAATTTGTCATTCATAAAAAGAACGGAAGTTGGGGTAACCAAGGTCAATAGATAAACAGAATTTTTTACATTTATTTTAAAATAGTTTTAGTGATAAAGTATTTTCAGGAGACATTTTAATTTACAAATCGCTTTCTCTTTCCAAGTTTCAACTAATCTGTATATAGCTACTAACAGGAAAGGAGAGCAATTGCATTTAAGTATTAAACCAAAACGAAATATTCAAACCCGCCAAATTTTTTTGTAGAAAATTATACTATTTTTCTCTTCAAACTGATGCAACCTAAATTGTTTTTGGTTAGAAAATATTACATTTATTAAAGAGAATTCGATTTTCAGTGAAAAAGCAAACTGAATCCAAACCACATGGTGCGGTCAACTTTGCACCCGGAAATCTCGAAATCGATCCATTCGAGCGTCCCTACGTCAAGTTTGAGGTTATGTTAAGTCGTGCCGTCCATGTTAAGCGATGTGGATTTAGCATGATATCCGCGTAAGTAAAACTTATCAAGCAATTAAAAAAATACCGTTAACACTTGACATTAACAATTCCACTTTATTGAATAAACAACTATTCAAAATATACAACAGAACAGAATACAAGAGAAGAAATTTTTGGTTTAAACCTTCGACAATAGTTTAAAACAGTTTTTTTTTGCACAATTTAAAATATCATTCGAGGAAACTCGAAAAAGTATGATATTTTATCTCTGAAAAAATGAAAATTATTGGAAGAAATAAAAAAACTGATATATAAAAAATCAACTTAAGATCCAAATTCAGTTACTTCATTCTATGACACCGCCATAAGTTGAGTGATTTCCTTAAGTGCTGTACAAATAAATTGGCAAAATAATCTATTGATTATTTTTGTCTGTACAAGGTAGCCACTCGAATATGAACAAAAAATTCTCGGTCATTTTCCAGATTTCCCAGCCATTAAAATTTTTAAATTCTAACTTTGAAAACTGAATTTAAAATTAAATCCAAATCAAATATGTTTAAATTCAAGGCCTTCCAACAGAAAACAATTTTTAACTTGATTTCGAAACTGTTCTTTTAGAACGTCTTTTAAAATTATTTATTTTTAGGAGCATAATTTGTAAATTATTCAATCTTGACGACCTTGAATTTAAAATAGCTCAACTTAGAAGTCCTCCAATTTTCAATTGCACAACATAAAAAGTTTAAAATCAAAAACTATTCAATTGAGTTAGGACTCCTATATAAAATTGATGAATTGCAAATTTAAGCTATTAAGAAACCGGGGAAAAGTGTCTCAATTTTTAAAATATATTTTTCGAATTCAACAGACCTTTAAAATAAGCTCAAGAACATTGAACAATTAGGCATTTTCACTTCATAGTCAGCTAACTTCACATTGTTAACTGCTGAGGGGAAAACAATGGATGAAATGCATGGAATTCGCTCCATTTTTTCCCTATTTTGTTAATATCTTCGTAAAAACTAATTTTTTCTATGTAAGTGTATTTGAAAAATAGTTTTTATTTTTTAAGAACTATTTAATGAAATAATAAAATGTTAATAATTATTATTCATTATGAAGATATTACAAAAATAAAGTTTTGTCCCATGCATTTGGTCCATTGTTTTCCCCTCAGCACTCAACGAAGTGAAGTTAGCTGATGGTTGAAGTGAAAATACCTAATGTTGATAATTCTGGAGTTTTTTAAATAATTATTTTTAAAAACATTCAAATCTGAACTATTTCTGAAATACCTTCTTTCAGATGGAACATAAAGTCACGTTCTTCGGCTTAAATTTCGCAAAATTTTACCTTTGTTGTCAATTTTGACACTCATACAAATCACGAAAAACAACAGGCGGACACTCAATTTATGCCAGTAGCGTAGTACTAAAAATGCTGTCACTACTTTCCCACATTTCTCTTCTAAATAAAACTATCGAAAATCAGAAATATTGTTTGCGTATTATAAAAATATTGAATACGTTGATCAGAACTTGCATCCAACAACTTTAAACAATAAATAAAAAAAATTACATACCAGGTTACACAAGAAAAAAAAATTTGATACCGGCAAATGGAATTTTGGCGCAAATTCTCGACACCGTTAAAAAGAAACCAGATTGTCAACAAGAATATAATAGATCCTTTTGAAACTTGATAAATTCAACCAGACCTTCCACCAAACCAAACGCACGTTTTTCTAAAGTTCGAGGTTATGGCCCCGGATCCGAGGGAATCGACAAATGAGGATGCGCGGAGAGACGTGATTGGTCGATTCCGCCAGCTCCGGGGGCAAGGGACCCTCGTGAAGCCGAAATTCGGCGAAAATCACATTTTTTCACGACACCAATAACTCTAGGAATTTGCTGAACTTGACTCGGAAGTCGATTGGCCAGGAAGCGGCTGTGGATCAGGTTTTTCGTATTATCTCTATACCTCCGACGCCCGGCGAAGCGTTGAGGACTCCACTGCACCCTGCCGAGGACAACGCCATTATGCCAGGCGGACCTGGCCTTCGTGAGACTGGGATTTCCGGTCTTCCAGGAAGTCGTGCGGCGACATGGAGCCGCTTAGCTGGAGTTGCGAGGCACACTGGAGTGCATCCCGCGACGAGATGCTAGGCACCGCGAAGAAGACGGAACCGACGACGGCGACGGCTACAACGAGGACGACCACAACCGCGGAGACTACTCGGCTTTTGCCCCAGACTGTACCCCGTGCACCACCACACCACGACTGCCAGTGCCACCACCAGCCATGCCACCGCCAGGGCTGGCGCTACCACTCCCGGGCCCTGACCACAACTCTAAGAAATTCCCACCAGGGAGGACCACAGCTCACAGTTCACCCGCGACTACGCTCAACATGCCGCACTGACACCCTAGTTTCTAACCTTCTTCCATGCACGGTGACCCTCAACCACCTTTACCCAAAACATCGTACTTTTCAAAAAAAAAAAAAAAATACCCATTAGAAAATTTTTGCTCAAAAATTTATTTCATAATTTTAAGCCTTCATTTTTTTATTATTGTTTTATCTTAAAAATCACACCAGCATAATTTATTTACAACCTGATAATTATGATAATAATTTTTTTCCCAGCTTTTAAGCAAAAAGAAGCCTATTATATTTAATCCCAAGAAATAAAAAAAATTACAATAAAAATTTTTTTTTGAAAAAAGCGCTCCCACGATTATTTTTTTTTGTTTGCGCAAAATATACGCATACTATGTACGAATAATATTCCGCAAAAAAACTTCTTGTAATATCTTTTTTAGGTTAAAGTTGGTTGAGGCTCACCCTGCATGGATAAGTGGCTGGCCGACCATAAACGATAGTACCAATTTTTGACCCCCCCCCCCCCCCCCGTAGACGACAGTAATACCCCCACCCGTCGAAAAGTAACGTAGCCCAAAAGTCTCTGAAAACACAGGAAATAGAATGATTTGTCACGAAAATAGAGGAATAATAGGGGAATAAATTCTTTTATCAAATAAAATTCATGTAAATGTTAATGTAAATTATTTCGAGCCAAAAAGCTAACAAAGTAGTTCAACTTTCAACCAAGTACTTGAATTTTCAACTAAGGATTAATTTTTAATCAAATGGTTAAATTTGTTCAAAAAGAAGAATTTGCAACAAAATACACAAGAACTCCAATATAGGGCCCTCTAATTTAGTTCTTCCTAGAACTGCTGGCCCATGCAGTTTCTCAGCGCACAAGCAGTGTCAACAATGCGTGGCCACCCCCCGCACCATTCATTTAACGACGAATTTAGTGCCAAGGCTACTGCAAGGCAACCCCCGAAACTGGCCTTATATTGGAGTTCTTGTGTACAATTTTCAACAAGACCGAATCCATTTCAAATCTAACAGGGTTCTACACTTGAAATCGCAGAACATCTCGGGGACGAAATATTTTGTTTTTCAGAGGAAATTAGGCGATACGTATTTTTTCGATTTACAAAAAAAAAAAATTGTTAAGAAGTTATGCTTATTTGAATGTTGTGCTTTGTTTTTCAAAAAACCCCATTTTTTTTTATTTTCCTCTATAATTTTTGACCTAATTAAGATATTTATTATTTTCTTTTTGAGTCTAATAACGTTCATCGTCATCTTTCTTAATCCGCCGGAAAATTAAAAAAAAGGGTTTAAAATTAACAAAATGGCAGGGGTTTTTCTAAAAAAATTAAAAGTCAATTTTCTCAACAAAAAAAAACACCTTTAAATTTATTGGCAATTTTTTTTTGAACTTGTACTTTGACAATGAAGATATCTTGTAAGTTTGATGCTTGCTAAATTACTTTTGTGGCCAGGAGAATTATTTTTTCTTACGATCGAATGTTCTACTTTTTCTTGGCAACAATGACAGATACGAAAAAAAGTTAAGATAAAAGTTTGCATAAATTAAATAAATTGCAAAAATTACATTTTTAGGGGAAAAAATTCTCCCGGCCTCAAAAATGGTTTAGTCCGCCTGATGCTGATAAGATGCCTTTCTTCTATTAGCAGAATCTTTTCGAAAATATTTAGAAGGAAAAAAAGGTGGGGTTTTCCAGAAAATATTTTTTTCATGTACTCAAAATTTGAAAAAATAAATAAATAAATAAAAAAGATTTTTTGGACAATCCCACCTTTTTTTCGCATATTTTTTTACAATCTCTGCTAATAGAAGAATGGCATCTTATCAGCATCATGCGGGCTAAACCATTTTTGTGGCCAGGAGAGTTTTTTTCCCCTAAAAATGTAATTTTTGAATTTTTCTCGTAAACGATGAAAGATATCGCGAAAGAACTTTTATCTTAACATTTTTTCGTATCTGTCATTGTTTCCAAGAAAAAAGTAGAAAATTCCATTGTAGGAGAAAATAATTCTACTGGCCACAAACGTTATTTAGCAAGCATCAAACTTACAAGATATCTTAATTATTAAAGTACGAGTTCAAAACAAATTTCCAATAAATTTAAAGGTGGGTTTTTTGAGAAAATCCTCAACAAGAAAATAATAAATATCTCAATTAGGCCAAAAGTCATAGAGGTTCAAAGACAAAAATTCGGGTTTTTTGAAAAACAAAATTCAAATAAGCATAACTTCTTGACAATTTTTTTTTGCAAATCGGAAAAATACGTATCGCCTAATTTCCTCTGAAAAACAATATATTTCGACCCCGAGAGATTCTACGATTTCAAGTGTAGAACCCTGCCTGATTTGAAATGGATTCCGTCACAAAATTGTTTAACTTTAAAACCAAAAAAAAAAAAAAAAAAAACGAATTATCTGGTAAACAGTTGAACTTTCAACCCGAAAATATGATTTTTCAACCAAAAATTTTATTTTCTACCATAAATATATTCATCATAAAATCATATTTTTCATAAAAATAGTTTTATTTTTAATGCAATATCTGAATTTTCAACAAAAAAGTTAATTTTCTTCTAAATAGTTTAATTTTCTACCAAATTGTTGAATTTTCAAGCCAAAAGACGAATTTTCTACAAAACAGTTCAATTTTGAATCGGAAAATATGAATTTTCAACTGAAATTATGAATGTTCAAACCAAAATAAATGAATTTTTTAAAAAGCAGATGAACTTTTAAACCAAGTAGATGATTTTTCAACCAAAACGATGAATTCTCAACGAAACATGTAATAGTTAATATTTCAATAAAACACGACAAATTTTCAATAAAATAGTTCAACATGCAACCCAAAGGATGATTTTTAAACGAAAAAGCTTGATCTTATAAAAATGGAAAAGTTTAATTTTTAGCCCAAGAGATGAATCTTCAACAACAACAAAATGAAATTTTAACAAAGTAGTTCAACTTTCAACCAAAAAGTTGAATTTTTGACCAAAAAAGATAACTTTGTAACAAAACCAAAAAAAAAAGATGAATTTTCAACCAAAAAATACGACTTCTACTCAAAGATTATGTTTCAATAAAAAAAGACGAATGGTCAAGAAAACCATTGAATTTGCGAGCAAAAGAGATGACTTTTTACAGAAATAGTTGGAATTTTCAACAAAATAATGAAATTTTCATAGCAAATAGTAGAATTTGTAAGCAAAAGGGTAAGAATTCTAAACCAAAAATATAATATTAGACTATTCAATTAAAAATAATTAACTTTCAAAAACTCATTATGAATGTTCAAACGAAAAAGATTACTTTTCTACCAAAAGATGAATTTAAAAAAAAGACTTCAATTTTCAACGAAATAATTATTTTTCCACCACATAGTAGAATTTTCAACTAAGAGAGATGAATTATGAGGCAAAAAGTAATACTGGAATTTGCAATTAAAAATAATTGACTTTAAACCATAAAAGATGAATTTTCAACCAAAAAATACGTCTTCTACCAAAAGATGATTTTTCAATCAAAAAAGACGAATGTTGAACAAAACAGTTGAATTTCCAACAAAATAATGAAAATTTCATAGCAAACAGAATTTTTAACCAAAAAAGATGACTTCTACCAAAGTATGAATTTTCAATCCGAAAGGGAAGATTTTGCATCCAAAAAGACGAATGTTCCACAAAACAGTGGATCAATTTTTAACAAAATAGTTGAATTTTTATAAAAATACTTAAATTTTCCACCAAATAGTAGAATTTTTAACTAAGAGAAATGAATTATGGGCCAAAGAAACTGGACTTTTCAATTAAAAAGAATTAACTTTCAACCAAAAGAGATGACTTTTTAATACAATAGTTGAATTTCCAACAAAATAATCAAATTTTCATACCAAATAGTAGCATTTTTAACCAAAAGAGATTAATTCTGAACCAAAAATATAATAGCAGACTTTTATTAAAAAGAATTCACTTTCAAACAAAAAAAAACGACTTTTATACCAAAAGACGATTATTCTACCAACAGATCAATTTTCAATCTATCCAAAAAGATGAATGCTCAACAAAACAGTTGAATTTTCAATCAAGAGATGCATTCTCAACAAAAAATATAATAGTAGACTTTTAAATTGAAAATATTCAACTTTCAATCAAGAACAGTTGGATTGTTTTATTAGATTCTATTAATTCAGTTCTCATTTAAGCGAAAAACGTGAAAGGAGAGGAATTTTCTTCAAAAAGGAAAAGGTCCGAATTTTCTTGAAAAATGAAAAGAGCGAACTGTCGATCGTAGTTTAGGAGATATTCGCGTTTTTTTGACCCAGGATCTAAAATAGAGATTTTGGATTTTCGATAGGAACCTTTTTTTCGCAGAGCAAGACGATATTTATTGCAAAAGTAAAAAACAAATCTGAAAAATTCCCGGTTTCAGAAAAATATCCGGCTTTTTCCCCGGTGCTCAAAATTCCAGGCAATTCCCGATTTTCCCGGTCAGTGGCCACCCGGCCATGAAAAGTCCTTTGCCCTATATTTCTGACTATTCTACATGTTCTGCATATATTTTGAAAAAGATTTTTCACTTTTTTGAAACTTTTTGACGAAATTGAGTTTCCCTCAATAATTATACTTTTTCGCATTTATACACTTATTTCAGTAAAAAATTAAGGTTCTGAAATTTTGTATCCTAAAATGTAGTACTTAAATGTATTAAAATCTTTTAAAACTTCAAAGAATACGAACTAAGTGCATGAATTGTACTAAAATATTCCATTTTTTCACAATGCGAGATATTACATTGGAACTTGGGAATAAGAACGGTTTCGGGCATGGCTTGCAAGTAGCCTTCATCGTAAATCCAGACCTTCCGAACGTAAACAGACAGGGCCGCTGAAAGATTTATGTTGGATTTAAATTTATTATTATTATTTTTTTATTTAATTAAAATATTTATTTATATGCATGACGCAACCTGACGCTAGTTAGTAGTTACGCGTCCAGAGTGCGACCCTCTTGCTGTTTGTTACGCTTAACTGAGCAGCGCCTCCCTCGCTGCCCGCATCATGAAACCGCCGCTGCATCAATTCTCGGAACGCACTCAATCCGAACTGCTTAAATCCAAGTTCCAGTGTATTATCAACAAAAAAATGATGTACTAATACTACAAATGTTCCTTTTTTTAGTTAAATAGTGTTATTTGTTTATGAAGCAAATGAAAATTTGTATTTCAGATGATTTTCTTAACGATGTATGTACTCTTGTACTACTATTATTATTATGCACTATCTATGCACGCGTAGCGTCATCTATGTTTTTACACAATGGTTATTAAACTGATCCCAGGGATCACAGCGTAAAAGGAGCTCAAAAAATAGGAAATAGGGTGATTTTCTCACGAAAAAGGGGAAAATACGGGATAGATTAAACATTTATTTTTATATGTTGAAAAGAACAAACAATCTTTTTATAAGACTGTCAGTCATTGCCATTAAAGAATTTATTTTTGAAAATTGGATATACTTAGGTCGTTGGAAATCCATTCACAGTGAAAAGTCCGAGAAAAAAAAATTAGTTAAATACACGATTTTGATATGTTTAACATCGTTCTCATAAATATTTCTTTCCAAGCTGTTATTTCTTCCTTACTATAATTAATACTTTTTCTATAATTCGCGAAAAAGTGCCAGTTTTTCCACCTGTTTTTGGTGTAAAAAGTTACCGATTTTTGTTCGATGACGTGGCGCATGCGCAGTGCCGACCTTTCCGGGCAACAGTGACAAAAGTGGACAGATGCAGTGGAA
>CAKNYM010051061.1:116536-134368 GCA_932195095.1 Andricus curvator
TACTAGTAAATGATCAAATGTATCCCAAAAATAAAAGAAGGATGTAAGAGGGCGAAATGGAATTGTTGGGGGGAGGGCGAGGAGTGGGTTTCAAATCACCACTCCCCCTTCAATGTAAAATAAAAAATTGTATCCAAAAAATACTTCAATGAAAAATTGAAAACTTCTTTATTTCGCATTTTTGTGTTGAATGGCATTTTTGAGCGTACGTTAAAAACACTATTAACACCATTAACAGCAAAAAGGCACATTCGTATTATTAGTACATTTTTTTTATTTCGATAATAATATCTCTAATTGTTAAATACTTGTTAAAATCCTATAATGATCGTCGAATTCTTAAAAAAGAATGGAATATTTTAGTGTAATTCAATCATTTACTGTGAATTCCTGGAAGTTTTAAAATATTTGAATACATTTAAATAATAAATTTAAGGGTAAAAAATTTCAAAACCTTTTTTTTCTGAAATAGATGTAAAAAAGCGAGAAAGCATGACTTTTGAAGAAAACTCAATTTCGGCAAGAATTGAACTTCGAACCGTTTAGATTTCCCTGCTTCAATTGGATCTGCACTACCGCAAAGCCTTTGTCTGTACTATAAATACGGCACTGAAACCCCACTGGCCCGATGCCACACTCAGCCAATCGGCATTCTTCCCTTCTCCAGGTTGCGATAAACCATTTGTGAATCCTAGATCCAACGGAAAGAGCGTACATTCTTGGCCTCTCTACGATCCGATCGATTCCATATAATAATAAAAAGTGCGCGGTGAACGACCAAGTTGAGTTTTGTTTACACAGGCCAAATTGTATTAAAGTATTGTTTACTATATTAAATTCTTATGAAATTACGCAAAATTTGGTATAAAAACAGGCAAAAATGTATTCATATGCTATACGAAATATTTTAATAATGAAATTCATATTTAAAATGAAAATTTTGTATTTTAAAGGAGAAATATGGAGGGGGGACGGTGGGCTCCTACCGAACCTCACGATAATTTTAAAAAATAGCTATTATGGAATGCACATTAAAATGCATAATTAAATTAATGATAATTTAGTGGGGAATCCTCCGGCCCCACACACACACACATTCAAACACTTCAATTTATTAAATTATTTAATTTTCAGTAGCCGTTCAAAATTCTATTAAATTACAATTTAAAAACTTCACAACTTGACAATTTACAAATTAAAAGCATTTTATTCGAAAGTAATCATTTTACATTAAACATTTAATAATTAGGAACATTGCAAACTGAACGATTCCAAAACTGAAAACTTGTTTGTTACACCTTTTTTAATTTTAGTTTATTTTTACAAATGTTATCGTAAGCTAAAAACATACATACAACTTTTGCTTCCTTTACACCCATACATCCTTTCATGCAAGCTCTTGTGTTTCTATGACTCTTTATATCTTTACGCATTAGAGTGTCATTCACACATTTCCACCATTTCTTCCTCAGTCTTCCTCTGGGTACGCTGCCATGTACTTCACCTTAACACACTTGCTTCGTCAAACGGTCTCCAACCATTCTCTCGACATGACCAAACCATCTCCACAAATTTCTTTCGCTCTTGTCAACCACTATTTCCTCTACAGTCTACACCACATTCTTTGAGAAGCCACACATCACTGACTTTGTCTATCAGTGTTTTATCGCATATATTCCGCAGGAATTGCATACTAACCGCCTACACTTTACTCCTATCCTTTTCTTAGTATGTTCAGGTCTCGCTACCATAAGGCACAGTGGGCGCAAGTACAAAATTTTACACTGCACTTTTAACTTAATTTGACACATTTTTAATTAAGATAATGGCTCCTACACTGCCGACAATATTTCTACCCTCGTTTACCTTGAAATTCCTTGAAATTCCTTGAAATTCCTAGAAATCTCTCAAAATCTGATTTAATCCTTTAAAATCTCTTGAAATCTCTGGAAATTCCTTAAAATCTTTCGGAATCCCTAAAAATGCTTACAAATTTTATGCAATCACATTAAATTTTTGTTTTAATCTCTTTAAAAACTTTTAAAATCTCTTACAATTAAAATATTATTGAATTAAAGATGCATTAAATAGAACGTTTCCCAAAAGATTCCAAACGTTTAAAATTTAGGACCATGTGAACGTTCCTGAATGCATTTTATTTCATTTCCTGAATTTTCAATTCAATCTTGTTTCGTGTGTTAATCCCAATATCATTATCGGAAGATTGTGTTTTATCTACACCCGCAATCTGAAATAAATATGAAAAAATTCGGAAAAAAATTTAATTTTCCCCTAAACGTCCGTTCTGAAATTTTCTTTTATTAATTACTCTTAATCGATGTTAAACAACGCAAGAAAAAGGTTCATCCTATAATATCCTTATGGGAAGACTGCCTTTTATCTACGCACGCACTCTGAAATGTATATACAAATATTCGGAAAATATTTTAACTTTCCTCTAAACGTCCGTTCTGAAATTTTCTTTCCCTTAGCACTTAAATTTGAAGTCAGGCAACACAAGAAAAATATTTATCTCAATATTCTTATCAGAATATTGCGTTTTATCCATTGTCTGACATTAAATATTACAAGTAATGAGTGAAAGAAACCCCGAGAAACGGGCATTTCGAGGAAAGTTTTTTTTTCTCGAATTTTCATGTACATTTCAGAGTTTGAGGGTGGTCAAAACACAATCTTCCAATAAAGATAATGAGATACAACTTTTTCTTGTATCGATGAGCATCGATAAAAAGTATATAGTAAAAGAAAATTTAAGAAGCCGGACGTCCAGAGGAAAGCTACAATTTTTCACATTTTTTGTGTATACATTTTAGAGTGCCAACGGCGATACCACTCTGAAAACACCAGTTCTCGTAAGATCACTGAAGTTAAGCATTGTTGGGCGCGGTTAGTACTTGGATGGGTGACCGTTCAGGAATACTGCGTTGCTGTTGGCCCGTCGTGGGTGTGGTGGGCCCACATTGGTAGTGAATATCCACCTAGAAACACTACCCGAATCGGGTATATGTATAAATTTTAGAGTGCGTGGGCGGACAAAACGCAGTCTTCCGATTTATACAAGTAATTAGACAAATAAAATTCGAGAACTGAACGTTTAGAGGAAAGTTAGAATTTTTCCGAGTATCAAATATAGCTTCTTTCGTTTAAAAATAATAAATATTACGTTACAGTGAGTTATTACAATCTAAAAGCATATAATACATTATTTTTACGCTAATTGAACAACAGGAAATTAATTTGAGTAATTTAGAAAAATAGTATATTCAGGAATCGGTAAGTATTACATGGCCTTCAGTTTCGATAAAATGGAAGAGTTTTTCTCGATCTCGACGCACGCTTTTTCCACTTTGGAGGAATATTAAAAATCAAGTTTTCATTTTAGAAAAAAAAACAGGACCACTTGTTCCAGAGATATTACAGTGATGTATTGAGGCTTGAAAAGTTTGACTAAAAAACTCGTCCGCTAGAATTTTCTATATTTAAAATAGAAAAAACCTTTATAGGACTGTGGGTAACAATTTTAGATAAATATTTCATAGTATTTCTTACTCCATTTTTTATGTGAAAAAACCCCTCACGAAACAAAAATTAGGTATTTTCAAAAAATTCAAATTTTCCTTGTTTTCATGCAAAATAACTTACACATAAAAAACTAAAAATTTTGATTTTAAAGTATTAATTTTTTTTTAAACATTATTTTCATTTTGTGCTTAAATTGTCAGTAGGGTAAGGAGGGGCAGCGCCGACCTTTGGGACAAAGGTGACTTTGTGTATAACATCGCAATTACATATTTAACCATTTTAACTTTACTTTGCATTAAATAAATCTATTTTATTATAGAGATAGTGCTACTTACTTAAATCTTGAAAATTGACGTCGTAAAAGAAAAATTATGCAGAAAATAATTTTAACAACGAAAGAATGGACGATTCGCTGGCAGAAATATAAAGTTTACAACATTAATGGCAATACTTACAGTATCAAAAATTGATATTTTGACAGATGAAACAATATCACATCACGTAATTATAATAATTAAACGTAATTCAAATCCAAAATATACTTAACGTCGTAAATAAATGAGGCCTCACCAGAAGAGTCAGCGCGACCAAAATAATTTAGTAATATTAATGTAGTGAAGGCCTTTTCCGGTTTTTAATGTTTTTATTTAAGTATTGCCGACATGTTTCGACTCGGATAAAATTAGAAAAGAAAACAAATGTAACTGCGTTTATAAACATATATGTAAGAATTGTAAAAAAACATACATTGGTCAAATCAGCAGACCTCTGCACACAAGGAATAGAAAACACGAAAGATCTATTGAAAAAAAACGAAACAAACACAGCCATAGCTAAACATACTTATGACTTTGCAAATAACTTTGACTTCGATTTAAATAACTTTGAAATTTTAGAATTGTAGCCTAATCTTGATAAACGTTTACTATTAGAAATGATATATATACAAAGAGATAAAAACTATTAACTTCAGATCAGACATTCAAGGCTTAAGTACCATATACAATAATTTAATTGCACAAATATACATTCCAAAAATGTAATTTCCCGGGCTTAGGACGTATATATGTATATATTACGCGAAATTAACCCCATTTTAATTTTATACAAATTAGCAGCCATGTCGCTATAATTTAACATACCACAAGGCTCTGCCACTTTCTTTTTTTAAAAATGTAGAATATATAATAATTTTCTCTAGGATTTATCACATGTAAGTATGGACACGCTGAAATAAATGTTTTCTTCATAAACCATATTCACATAATTCTGTTTCACTTCTAGGCGAGACAAACATTTTATTCAATTTTGAGGTTATGACGCTCCAATTCTTACCTTTATTAAATAGAAAATGGGCATTATTAATTAGATATTAAAAAAATTAAAAAATGGGCAAAATTAAATAGATAAAAATTTCTTACATTATTATTACAAAATTAGTAATTAAATGTCCAAAATACTATTTTATACTTGACAACTATGTACAATCTACCAAGAAACTTTTTTAATTTCCGTTAACTAATAATAAGGTAAGCACAATGTACATACAATATCAAACACCGGAAAAGGCCTTCACTACATTAATATTCTAAGATACCGGAAAAAATTAAAACATAATTTAGTGATGTAGAACAGACACTTATCTTCTGGGCTACATTCAAGAAACTAATAAATATTATTATTCTCATTCCAGATGTAAAGAAAAATTTTGAAAGGTAGGTATATGATAATATTCATTTTTTTAAACTTAAATATTGTTAAAACGTACTTCTTGTAATGCACGCAAATCACATATGTATTCAACGGATAAGAGGTTATATCACAGCTATCACTATTTTTATTCAAAATAACTTATTCTTATTGCTGGATATGTTTAAAAGTAGATTTTCTAGGACATAAAATACCACAGAAACGAACCATCATATTTTTTTGATTATCATATCAAGCTACGGTCTCCTTTACCCCCCGCTGGGGGGGGGGCAAAGCCGACGAAATGCAGCTTGTTGGAAATAATTAAATTATCAAATAATTGTTTTATTCATGTAATTAATACTTATGGAAATATGATTTACAATAATGCAGGACTCGAAATGAAAACAAATGGATTAATTCCACATCTTGTTTTTTTTTATTATACCATTAAGCCATTTCCCTTTTGGGGTAGGCGTGACTCGCTCGGTTGGAAAATAGTAATGTGGGGAAGGAGGTATAGATTTTTTAGATTGATCTAGAATTTTCGCGTTATTTATTCAAATAATACGTTCGTTCCGGAACACTGCTCCGACCCAGGTTGCTGATCAATCTCTCTAGCGATCACCCCAAGTGAAGAGCCTTACAATGTTGTTATGTGAGGTTCCCCACTCAGGCCCATTAGTATCCAAGGTCTTTTGTTTCAGGCGTCATTCACTCTACTCACATTCTTTTTATAAACTATTTGGCGCCACACTTTTCCGTCCTGGCATATTTCTCTAGCTTCCTGCACGTCCATGCATTTTCTCATGCAAGCTCTCCTGTTTCTATGTCTTCTTATACCTTTTAGGGTTAAGGTCTCATTCACACATTCTAACCATTCTTTTCGTGGTCTGCCTCTGGGCACACTGCCATTCACTTAACCTTTATACACTTGTTTCGTTAGTCGTTCAACTTTCAACATGTCCGAACCATCTTAACTGATTTCTTTCCCATGTGTCAACTATCGTCTCTTTTGCACCACATTCTTTGAGGATTATTTCGTTTCTCACTTTGTCCACCAATGTATTCCGGCAAATTGTGCGCAGAGGTTTCATGCCAATAGCGTTAATTTTACTCTTATCCTTTTCTTGACAGGTCCATGTCTCGCTACCGTATAGCACAGTCGGTACAAATATAGAATTATGTATTACCTTTTTAGTTGTTTTTTAAATATATTTTTACTTCTGAGAATGGACCCTGCTCTACCGATAACCTTCTGACCCTCGTTTATGCGCCTATCTAACTCCCCATTTATCTTCCCGTCACTAGTGAATAGGCTACCTAGGTATATGTACTTATCAACTTGTTCTAATCTCTCATCATTTAGGACAATGTTGCACATTGCTTTATCACCTTTTCCTTCAAACACTATGATTTTTGTTTTATTTACGTTAATTTTGAGGTCCATTTTCTTCATGCTGGTATTTAGTTTGCTCAACATTCTTTGCAAGTCTTCGATTGATTCTGCTATAACAACCTTGTCATCTGCGAAAGCTAACCCACGTACCCTCACTGTCTCGGGATCTACATCTTCTTCGTCGAAGAGGGCCATTCTTAGATACTTGTCCATAAATATGATAAATAGCCATGAAGACATACGCATCCTTGGTTAACGCTTTGCTTAATATGTCAAATGCTTTTTCTATGTCAACAAACGCACAAAACACTTTCTTTCCTACTTTTAAACTTTTTACTGTGATCTGTCTTAAGCTAAATATTTCATCCGTACATGATCTTCCAGGCATAAATCCACTTTGGACTTCCCATATATTTTCTTCTGTTATTTTCATTACCCTGCGCATAAGTATTTTGGAGTATATTTTACTTACGGTACTTAATAAGCTGATACCTCTGTAATTATTGCAGTTGCTTTTATCTCCCTTTCTTTTGTATTAGGTACGATAATCGCTTTTCTTCACTCGTCTGGGACTTCCCCCATCCCGATATATAAATTTATCAATTCCCACAGCCTGTGAGGGATGTACTCGCCACCGTATTTAAGCATTTCAGCGCTAATACTGTCTATACCAGCAGCCTTACCGTTTTTTAAGTCCTTAATTATATCTCTAACTTCAGTGACACAGACTTTCTCAATTGGTTTTTCTGATGCATTATATTCTATGTCGCAGCTCTGTTGTCCTGTAGCTTCACCACCTAATAATTCTTTAAAATAGCATTTCAAAGCGTCTACTATCCCGTCTGTATCATATAGCATTTCACCTTTATTGTTTCTCATGCTGACAAACTCTGTACTTTTACTTTGTCAACTTTAAAAAAATCATTGACTGTTCATTGGTCGGTGCTGCCCCTCCTTGCCCTATGCCTATGGCCTATATCGTCACAGACTTGTATTCCGCAAAGTACCTTCGAGTAACTAGAATTCTAGGTCTAGTCTAGATCTATGTTTTTAGTTATGGTAGTACATTTGGGGTCATATTGAACACGGGGTAATAAAGCACACGGTGAAATATGGCTTATGGGGTAATTTTGGGCATGGGTTAATGTGTGACATGGGTATATGTTTTTGGATAATACAGTATATTTAGTATAATATTATAATATACTTTCCAAAACATACAAAATTGGGGCTACTGTATGTTTTTGGTTAGGGTTGTAGATTTAGTATAATACTGACTCTCGACTCGGGAGAGTCCAGATGTCAAGCCATTTCGAGCGCGGTTGGCACTCGGATGGGTGACCATCTGCGACCTACGACCGGTTTGTGCATTCGCTGCGTTTAGGCTAACGTCGAGCGGGAGGTTTGACGCCGAGGATGATTGTGTGCATTCGATGGATAGGGTCGAATGCTTGCCTTAAAACTTGACTGTAGAAAAACCGACTGAACACGGGAGGTGGTTCTCTGCAGTTTTCCTCTCTCTCTTGGCCAAGCACCTAGGCAAATGCGAGTACTTCTAATAAATTCGGATGCAACTGCGGGTTATCACTGGTTGTGATTAAATTCATACAGTGATTCTAAGCCCACCTTAGTAAAAGAAAAATTTTCACAGGCCCGCACACAGTGAAGTAGAGTCGTCTGACATTTTATGTACTCATGCTAAAGGACTTAAATGAAGCATTAGCAACGAGGATGATCCGTGTACAGTACGTTGTTTCATCGGGGTTTTAGAATAAAAAGGCACAGTACAATAGGTTTTAACCGCAGTGCTACGAGACTTAAATGGACCAGCCTTACAAGACAATAATAATACTATCATTGCCAAAAACATCATACAAATCAGTTTTATCTTTTTGGCGGCAGTGGTGAGACTTTTTTATAATATAGAGAGATATTAATACAAATTATATGCATGATATTGTGTTGAGTACCAGTACTTTATTTAATAAAAATTTTCTGCGAAAGAGAAGCGAAATCCTACAAAAAACATTTAAGATCTAAAAAATTCCGCCAAGTAACAAGTTATCAGTACAATCAATATAGTTTGTGAAATTAAAGTTTGCCAAGTCATTCTAAAAGTTATCTAAATTTTTAAATTACAGAATTTTTACAAATGTATTAAAAAGAGAAAAAATGAAAACTTGACGCAATTATTATTATTAATAGAAATTTAAAAAAAAAAGATAAAATCTCGCCAAGTTTCCATTTTTTCCCCTTTTAATACATTCTCAAAATTTCTGTCAGTTGATCAATTTAATCAATTTAAAAACTGGAATTTCTTTGAAAAGTACTTGGCAAACTTTGATTTCGCAGCTATGTTGATAGTACTGTTAACTTTTTGCTTGGCGGAATTTTTTGCATCGAAGATGATTTTGGTGAGATAATCTTATTCGAAGTAGTAAATGTAAATCAATCGTCAGGAGAGGGTTCGTGTTTGGACTTTAAGAGCTTACAATTAGAGGTAGCCGGTAGATATAAGGGCGCGCGCGGGAGACGATCTTTAGTAGAGCTCGAGCAGCGACTGGTGGCGGGAGTGATTGTGGCTTCTGTGATTGCCACTATAAGCGAGGTGAAAACGAAATCTCTGAAACTGTGCACTTCAGTCTCCGGCGAAAAGTCGGACAGAAGCAAACAGAGCATATAATATAAGCCTCAATAAAAAAAAATTGTTTTAATTTGGCACAAGTCAACACAATATTAAGGACATGTATATAAATCTCGGAAGTAATTTCTTACGTATGCTGATGACTACAATATCAACTCTTTATATATATATATATATATACAAAAAATACGGTTTAAATGTTTGTTTATTTTATTGCAATTATGAATAAATAAAAACATTTCTCACTCTTTTCTTAATTAAGAAGACTCGTAATTAAGGATCAGAATGGCTTAAATTCTGTGCAATATTTTCTAAGAATACGTGTGTTTTGACAGCAAATATTGGAAGTGTTACTTTATGAATGTAGTTAAAGCAGTTAAATTATGATATTAATGATATTAATAAAACAAAAATGTGTGTACATACTTAATTGCAGAGTGTCAATTGCTTTTATTCTATTTTTAATCCTGAAAATTTTAGTTTTATAAATTTAATATAAAATTTTGATTCAACAGTTCTGCAAGGTGACACCCGAGGTTCGATTTTTAGACGAAACTTCTATCCATTAACAAATGTTTGCCATTCAAAATTTTTGGGAAAAGAAGCGAAAGTAAGAAAAGCCAGAAGGATAAAGATCAGTCTAAAAAAAATGGTTAGACTTCCAGACATATGGAACTTATTTTAACCCGCATAATATCCCCTCCTCCGGAAATCCTGATTACAGTCCTGACAAGTTCCTTTCATATTAGCTATCTTAAATTAAAATCCTCCAAGCAAGTAATTTAACCCCCTCTCTAGAAATTATTAATTAAATTACAAAAGTCTGTGACGTCACTCAAAAACTAATAACTAGAATGGATTTGCTGCACCAGATTAAACGTGAAAAAGGAACGAGGAACGCTTATCTCTGGAATGGAATAAGATCCATTTTAGTTATCAATTTTTGAAAAGTTGACAGATTGCACTTTCAATGAACGACGTCACGTGATCCTTCTAACAATTTATTCTGACGGGATCATAGGAAACGAAGGCAACGTCCTCATGTCATGCTGATCGTATCTCAAGCTCAACACATTATTTCACGGAGACTCGCGAATTTTAAACACGCTGTCTGCCACTGTACGTAAACTTTCTATTGGGACTGTACAGTGTTCTCCTCTATCCCTGAAACTCGCAAGTGAGATCCTAGTTTGCTGGAGAGTCGAGAGAGCAGCTCAGGTGGTCTACGTATAGCATGAATGAAGACGAATCACGATTCACGGTTTGCTTCGCGTGCTAATTTCACGTCAGAAATGCACCGTTTTTCGTTGTTATATCGACGCACTCGCTACTATTCGACCAATCGAGAATGGAAACGTTTCTCCGGTCTATGCGAAAGCTAGCGAAAATGGTACAACGGGGCCGGCGCGGCGCCATGAATCCACTGATTCAATTCAGGATCCTATCCTAACAATATTAACCTGTTCGGGACTGGGTCTTTCTGATCAGGGTAAAACATTTTTCAAATATGGGTTTTTACGTTTTTGGGGTCGTTGAATTCGAAACTGGCCAAAGAATTAGAAATTTTCCATTTCAAAATGGCGGATCCAATATAGCGAATACAGATTTAAAAAATTACTCGATAAACGATAAACTCACAATCAGTTTCCTTCTAAGGTTTTTGACGTCGTTGCATTCGAATCTAACCTCAAAATTTCAAAATCCAAAATGGCGGAAAATGTTACAAAAAGTAATGTTACTTCATTTATTTTCATGCAACATGAACTGTGGAATTCCGTTTAGAAATGTGGGCGTGAACCTTTTTATCGTAAAAAAATTTTTAAGTGAACTTCGAGGCATTGACTCAACTTTTTTATCAGTCAGTATTACAATATTGACTTGTAATATAAAAATAGTGTTTATTCAAACAATGGTTGCACATACAATCAGAAAACGTATGTTTAAAGTTGTAAAATTTATAATCTTGTACATTTCGTAAAATTGTATTAAAACATACTCTGTATTGATTTTTAATATTTTATGCAATATGATTATGCAAATATTTTGTTGTATTATTTGTTAAAAATCACATCATACTGTACTATTTTTCATTACCCAAGTAAGGATATAATAGAAAACTTTTGTAACATTTACTACTTTGAGTAGTAACTTCTAACCTCATCTAACTACTTCTAGAATTACAAGTCTTATGGGTACCCTGGAGTAATTTATTAACGTAAATAATAGAAAGGTAGCATACCATCAGAGCCTAACTCGCAAAACTTCGAAAATGAGATTATTGGCTCAAAAAATCAAAAAAATCTAATACACATCCAGAGTCATGGCGAAATGATTTTTTTATACCCTCGTTTTTTAATTTTTTTTTTCGTTAGCATGGCAGAAAGGCCGAACTATAAAGTTGCGCTCAGACCCATGTGCAAATGCGCAGTCGCATCAAACTGATCAGCTAATGGCGGCTGAAATATTTTGGATCGGAAAGTCAATTATGTAACACTTTTTTTTTTAACTAAAAATTGGATTTTTTCACCGTCCATAGTTTTTAATCGCATCTAAACGTGCGCCTCGAGCGACAGCAAAATTCGCCCTCCAGTTTCTCGAAACCTAATCATTTTTTTAAAACTTTTTTTATCGATTCAGCAACTCAATAGCTAAAAAGATAATTCTCACCTTATTTTTTAAAATTTAAGATTGGATCTTTTATCACCGAACAAATTTGAGAAAACGTGCCCCGCGAACGAATAAATCGTGGTATTCCATTCTCTCAAAACCTAATAAAATTTTTCAATCAAGCTTTTTTTATCAATTCAGCAACTCAATAGCTAGAAAATACATTCTCACTTTTTTTTCGAAAATTAGATTTGCTATTACCGTCCAAAGGTGAAAAAACGTGCTCCTTGAGCGAAAAAAAAACTTTCTCCTTAATACCTTTCAATCAATAAACGCTCTCTGAGGGGCCGTTCAAAACATACTTAACGCCTTTTTTCTGACAATTTGCGCCCCCCCCCACTTCCCATACGCGACGCTTTTTCTGTAATAATATTCTTTAAACGATCCTTACTACAAAAAAAGTAAATAAATTGGGTTGAAAAACATTCTGAACGTATAATGATAGTCAAATATGTACAATATTTTATCTTATCAGAGTAGAAAGTTCGAGAACAATGTCAAAATCAAACAAGTCCAAAGTCCGTGGAAACAATCAATGTTAAGAGATCCAGAATCATACATACATGTAAACCGGTTAATTAAATAAATATATTGGCGATTTTTAATACGAAAAAAGAAGCTTACGTAAGACGCATATTATTTTTTAAATATAAGTGTATTGTCGACCTTGAACACTTATCTTCGTTGAATTCATAGTGGAAAACTTCAGTTAATACAATCGTTTAAAATGCTGACATCATTTAGATAAACATAAACAATCATTTTGAAATTTTCCATTCAACAGGAAGTATTTTTGCTTGATAGTATTTCATGAGACGTTTTTAATTTAAATATTTTTCGAAACGAACGTTTCATTTTTATCTGATATCTTCTAGCATAGGAATTAATAATTCATGAATCCTTGAATGCGTCGAAAAAAGTTATTTTTTTCCATCGATGTATTTTCAGTTAATCGGAGCCAACCGTTATAAAGCGTCACTTATAAAAATGGACTGCGGCCTTTGACCCACCTTAGCATTTCCGGTTTCCAATGCGTGCGATTTTAGTAGAACTAAATTCTGACAAAAATCAGGAAATTAACTAAAAATATAGCGGGAGTCTTTGGTACAATTATTTTTCCAGTTTGATTCAAAAGAAAAATAGAGGTATAGGTATATAATGCCAATTTTAATATTCTCATTCATGAGAGTGTAATGGATTATTCAAACGTTCGATTTCTAGTTTTTAATGGATCATTACGTTTCGACACTCACAGAATCAGAAAATCATCATTTAATCGGTGTGATATCGATTAGTTTTGACACTTATTATTGTTTATTTGCTACTTTTTTGCAGGAGTTATACATAATTAGTCAGACCACCAAGGTTTGTACTCATATTTCAATGTTTCCCAAATTTGTTGAACAATTATAATTTATTTAGATAATTATATGTAGCTATAGATTTATAGAACATCCAAGAAAATTGTAAAAAGAATCAAGAATGATTTAAAAGTAAACTTTAAGAAGAAGAGCTGGAAAGAAATAGTTACGGGTTAGAAAGTATTTTTTGAAACTTATATAGGCATATAGTACAGTTGTTACGCTACTGATTAAGCAATCTCGTTAACATAAAAAAAATATATTTTAATTGAATAATAAATTAAAAAAATATAAGCATATGAAAAACTTATTTCCATAAAAAAATTAAAGATGGAAACTGGTACTGAATCCACGTGGAGTAATTATTGACACTAAGCTGAATTTGGCGTCAGGAAAAACGACCGTTGCGTTAAGCTTCAAACGCGAGGAAGGAGGATCGTAATCGAGGGACGCAGATCGATTCGGCGGGAACGCAGTCGCCTCGTGTAGCATGGACTGACTGAGCTTCGCAAGAGGAAGGTACTCCGGTACACGCGGAGCAAAGAGTGTCCAGCGAGATACGCTGGCAGGCTCGGCAGGGACATGGCCAGCCTGGCGAGATCCCGCTCGCGATGTGACAACGCCGCATGGTCGATATGCTCCTCAGGCAAAGTGCCAAGATTGGCAAACGCATCGGCATATAGCGCGGTTTCAGTTCGCCTCCCTCTCCCCCCTCCCCAACAGCCAGGAACGCGCTGGATCACTGGGCGCGCGGGGGAGAAGGGACAGGTAGACTGCATGGTGGGAGAACCGACGCTGCGCAGAACCCGGCCAGTCCTCGACTCTCGCCTGTGCCTCTGCGCACCTCGCTATATATCAGGCGCCTTACGTACCACATATACACCCGCCTTATTATTTTAATCGTGATTTACGAGCGCGGTGTTGCCAGCTCGCTATGTGGGCACGCCCACTATTTTTTTTATTCCTCGTAATTCTGCGCACGCACACTCACACGCTGATAAATGCGTGCATACATGCATAAGAACCGCAGGCAAACGTCCTTCGTTGATCGATACGGGAAAGTCGGGAAAACTTTCCAACGAAGGTCACTGACGGCGCTGCTTTCCCCAAGATCGATTGGCCGATCAACGCTGTAATCACCTTTCGGAAAGGGCGCAGAGTGGGGGGCTCATCGACCAATTGGGTTCGAGTCATAAAAGTGGGGGAAGGGAGTCCAAATGGCAACACCGCATGACCGGAACGACCTTGGGACCGGGCCAGTTGTTTTGGCAACACTGGAGGCCAGGAGCGAGCTGTTTATAGCCAAGCCGCTGTTGCTATGCGAAGCCGTGGCGCAATAATCTGGCTAGGGGAGGGGGAAAGAAAAACGCGATGAAAGATTAAAGTGGCGCCCCATGCGCGCGCAGGTTCTGAAATCTAGACTAGAACAGTCCAAAGAGGTTATGTCCAATTCGGTAGCGTCCTTGCCCCCTCCCTCCTGCTGCCAATTACTTAATCTCTACTTAACTCCCACTACTTACAGAATCCCACATCCCCACCCTGGAAAAAAGACAATCTACAAGAGCGCCCGACTTTTTTCGGGTCATGCGCTAGCGTCGCTTTTTTTTCGATGGATCGCTAAGCGTCACGAGAAAATTGCAAATGGCGGCTCGCTCCCGCAGCAGCTGACGCTACTGCGTGAGAGCTGATGTGAGAGGACGTGAGAGGTTGCGAGAGTATGAGTGCGCACAAGAGAGTGTGCGTGCGGACTTAGAGTGTGAGGATGGACTGGGAGAATGGATTGCGCATGCCATGCGGCCAAAGCCGAGTGCTCGACTCGATTCGGCCGTTTCCGCCAACTGCCTCTTTTGTTACATCACTCCCCCATTTCGAAAATACTACCCGTCTCGCGTATATTATATAGCGCGTATATATTTCCTCTCCCCTCTCCCTTCTCATCTTCGGCACATTGTAGGAGCGCTTTACGTGCCACGGAACTGAAAAAAGACCATGCTACACGATGCCGTAAATCGTCCCGTGCGCAAACATGATATATAAGCAAATACCAACTAAGGAGTGGGGGCATTTTTTCATTATTGGTTCGGCTAGACAATAAATATTATTTTATCTAGGTTATGCTATCTTATCTCCAATTCTTAAAGAGGTTTTTAGGTTATGCAACTTTCTGAAACAACACCGTGGTTTTATACAAAGATATTTTTTGGATTGCAAAAAATTGTATATTCTAAAGAAAATACAGTTTACAGGATTTTTAGAGTCAAGATAGGAGACAGATTTCAGAATTTAAATATGGGACGAAATGTGGGAGCTATAAGTTTTAAATATAGGTTATTGTTAACTTAGAACTAAAAGAAAATCGATTTTTCCATGATTAATAACTCTTAACTGTGACGTCAGATTCTGATACGTGTAATTAAATTACAAAAATTTATTTTCTTCAAACTTTATTTTGCTATCAACTTTCGTAATAATTAAGATGAAAGTAATGGCAGTTTACATCAAATAATTTTTAACATTGAAAAACTCAAAAAAAAGACTGAACTACCAAAAATGCCAGCTCAAAATTCCGGATTGTCGGAAAGTCGGCTGCAGACGCAAAAGAATTTTAAAAAGGTGGGGTTGATTTAAAATCCTCAAAATGGGAAATTTAGCATAGGTATGTAGAACCATGTATTCTGCACTTGACTGTTTAAAGGTTTAAACATTTAAACAATGGGGAATTTTTTTCACGCAAGCGTTTAGTCATGTAACTTCTGTCACCGTTTTGAATCTGTATTTTTTGAAGACTTTAAAAATTTTAAAACAGCAATAAGAAACTTCCTATTTATTTGGTGAAAAAATCATTTCACAATTTTCTTTTAGGAAGTTCAGCCTAAACTATTAATAATTCGACTACCTTAAGTAGAATAGACTATGTCGGCTACACTATATTTGTTCTAAATCAAATTTGTTTCTTGTACTAAACAGCGCCTAAATAGTTGAGTTATTATAAAATATTTCTTTTGACTGGTTATTAGATAATAATAAGATGGAGGACTTTACAAGTAGAGATGTTAGATTTATTATTGATAATGAAACATCAACGCGTTTCGAACAAAATATAATTCCTTTTCAAGATACAAAAAATACAATAATTTGATTGCGAAGATTATTGTATTTTGTGCATCTTGAAAAGGAACTAGATCTAGTTCCAAACGCGTCGATGATTTATCATCAATAATAAATCTACCATCTCTACTGGTAAAGGCAACCATCTTTTTATCTAAATAATTAAGGTTAAGGAGTGAGATTAGGAATCATCTGTAGAATAGTCACCTTGTAAATCGTTTCTTTTTTTATTTCAATTACGTGACATGCAAATAAAAAATATGAAAATGGGCAGAAGATATGTAGAAGTAATAAATAAAAAGCTAATTATAAAACAAATCAAGTATACACTCCTGAGGCTTATATAAAGTTTATAATATCCAATCTTATTAATAAAAAAAATCAACCTAATACCTCATTTTTTTTTTTATTTGGGATTTTAATTTGCAAATATACTCACGATTTCAATAATGATCATGAGCTATTATTAATTAAATCGAAATTTGTTTCTAACTTTTCTGCAACAATCCAACTACACAACAAGCGAATAAACTTCTGAATTATTAATTCTAAATTTAAGATTTGAAATCGTTAACATGTATTTGTTTCAAAGTAATAAAAAATATAACATTGAAATAAGTAAAAGTTAAGATTAAAATTTTTAACGGACAATTATAAATTAAATTACAATCGTAGAGTGCCCAAATTGTTGAAAAATTGTTGAAAATGTTGTGCTTAAAAAGTGGTAGTCAAAATACGAAATAAATTCTCAAGCCTGAAAACCGTATTGATCCAAAAGTTTTTAAATGAATAATTCATATAGTGATTATGCAATGCTTCGTTTTTGAAATGATTGTGTAGGTCCTTCCAGACTCTCATCTGTTCTATTTCCTTCTCTCTTTTGTTAAATTAATTTAAAATTGTACAATTTTGAACAATAAGTTTTAAAACAATCAATTCAGAATTGGAATTGTGTGTAATTTTTTTTACAATTTAAAGTTATTCAGAGAATTAGGAAAATTTTTTCTGAAAACGAAATAAGCTCATAAAAAATAAAAAATTTATGAATGATTCTATGATTTTCTAAAAAATATTTTAACCTTATTTTGTTTTCATTATTACGTATTTTTAGTTCTACTATTCGTTCGAAAACGTGCTAAGGATTTACAATTACTGAAGGGAAAACCACCCAGATTGTATATTATATTACTGTGACAGAAGAAATGTATACCACGTGCAAATTTAATTGACGAAATACATGTGCAGGATACAATGGAAGTAACTTTTTAAGAATTGGATGAAAATGAATCAGAATGAAATTAGCCTCAAATTTTCGTCTTTCACTATTCCTGTTCAAATTCTTAAATTAATGTCACTCCTTACACCTATACCCTGCACACACACACACACACACACACACACACACACACACACACACACAC
>CAKNYM010051061.1:134378-157354 GCA_932195095.1 Andricus curvator
ACACACACACACACACACACACACACACACACACACACACACACACACACATATTATATATATCAATGATTAGATTCACGTGGTATACAGTTTTTCCTATGCCAATGAGGAAAAGTATGAGAACTGTGTTTGTTTTCCCCTCAGTAACCGACTAATCGCAAATCGTGAGCATGTTTTTGAAACGAGTAGTCGAACTGAAAATACCTAATTATCGAAGAAAAAAAAGACGTATATTTAAACAACCGATTAAGGATGCTTCAAAACCGGGAATTTTTTACAAGATTTGAATGGCCGCCCTGATACACAACTATAAAATATATTTCGAGGTTATGTTTCACTATTTTAACGTCTTCGAATCGCTTTTTCAAATCATCTAATATAACAAAACGTATCATTCTATTCATAGTATGAAAAATTTTGATTTAAAATTTGAAATTGAACTGTACCGCAGAGTGGAATAACTAGAACAATCTCAATATCCCCGTCCGCCATATTAGTTTCCGGTACTTTTCACGATCGGTTCCGCCATCGATCTTCGTTCATCTTCTTGACGTCTTCCCCTTTGTTCTCCCTCGAAAATTTCAGCTCAAGAGAACAATGTCGTATCCTTTCCAATTCTTCAAGTTCACTTTTTCCAAACTTCTCTCAAAAAACTAAAAAAACTTTATTTACTTCAAAACTTCACAAAACGTCAAGTTTTAAAAAATGTCAACGACTTGGTTAACCCAAAAGGTAACAAGTGACTGTCAGCTAAAAAACAATTGAAGGTATCTTTCAAAGCTTACTTGATTTTGTTCCTTCGTGAGGTTAGCGTCAAAGTAAGATTAAAATGGATTTAAATAATCAGTTTTAATCTGCAATCGAGTATTTAGAAATAACAAATTGTTTTAAAACGATTGTTATATTAAGAAGTTCAGTGTCACTTCAAAATTGTAAAAATTGCACATAACTACAATATTGTTAGACTCTAGCACTTGAATTATTGCAATGATCAATTTATCAGTTATGTCGTATCATCATACTTGTATTATAACCCAGTAACCAATTTTGAACACTATTTTGAAGGCAACCTCATTCTCCTTCAATCTCCTTGCTATCTGTTATCTTTCTTGTGGTCGTTTTTGGTCCTTGAGTTAAAATTGTTTAAATTTGTTTAATTGCTAAGATTTTTTATACATTGTTTGTCCTCCATTTAACATTGCCACAATGCAAAAAAAAAATTACCAGAAGTGACTTCAAACTTAAATAAATTTCAATTTGGACTAGATATTTCATAAACTTTTTCAATATAATACTGTTCATTTTTTTCAATTTTAAAGAGTAAATTGGAATTTTAAGAATGTATAATTATTTGCCCTTGTAACTTGAAGCAAATGTCGAAAAAAAATAAAAGGGTTAAAATAGGAAACAACGTCAAAAATTTCCCAAAATTTTAAACTTTAGAAATGTATCAAATTATAATCATTAAAATTTGTATTCATCATTTTGTTGCAAAATAATTTGTCCTCGTGTTTTAACATTTCTGACAGTCGACATTTTAGGTTAAAAATGTTGTTAGAGTCAAGGGGGAAATTTCCAGGAATTTCCATGCGGAATTTGATATACACTGTCTAAAGAATTTCTCTTCCATGAATATTGCATAAATTCCATCCAAATTGATTCTATAAATTCTTTCTATATGACGCTTGAACATTTCCAATTTTTGAACGGTTTATATAAATTTGGGTCATCCAGCTGATCGTAGTGAGCCGTGTTTTTTGGATTTGTCTAAAGTAGGATTTTTTGTGTGGAACGGTACTTTCATGCTTTCTGAATCTTTCGACACTGCACAATACATATTTAGATGGCTCAAAACTTCAGAATAATTTGTTTTGCTTTAATTTCCAAAACATTTTTATTTCCACTTTGTTCTAAGTCCAATTATTTGTCACGGGAATAATTTTATTTATCAAATTTTATTATTCTACACTCATGTTTATTTGCTGATTATTCAACATATTTTGCGTAGATTGCATGTTTTTTGCGAAAGCGGTTAGAAAGGTGTTCCTTTTTCGTCTACGTAAGGAAAAAATCTTAAAGCTGTGTGCATTTATCAGTATCTCTGTGAAGAATTTGCTTCATATGCATTTTATCTCGGCATGATATTTATGGTAATATTGAATATTTGTTAAAAATAATAACAAATTATTCTCCAATTTTCGAATCCATTTTTTTCTTTGCAGTCAGAAATAAAATATCTTCAAATTCTTTTGATAACTCCGACTCGATTTTCTCGGGAACTGGGCAATCATTTTTCGACCAACGTCATTTAATTTTATTTCAGCAGTGAAGAATTTCCAAATTTATTATTTTAAAAAATTGAACAGTTTAATATTCACAATAGCAATTCTTGAAATAGTGAAGCTACATCCTGGCTTGCTATTATCTTACTGTAAAAATAAATATTATAATATGAAATTTTATAACTAAAAGTTTATCCGTGTGTATCTCAGATACTTAGATTAACGAATATATAAAGTTATATATAACATATAAAGTTAGATATAAGAAAAATCCTTAAAAGAGGCTGCATTGAATTACTCAGTAGATATCCGATCGGGTTGTCGACAAACCGCGAGAAGTGATTATTGCAACGATAAAAATAGATAACCCAGATTCTGGCATAATTTTTTTTATTCATTTGTCCGTTTTATTAAAACTTATCTGATTAACGTGCATTTCTTAATTAACGTTGAAACTGAATTCCATTTTCAAACTCATTTAATGCATTTTCAGGATGGGTTTTCTCTAATTAGTAAACTAAGAGTCCTTGGCAAAAATTTAATCAAGTCAATTCAACAAAACGTATTTCCCATGCAGAAATCGCCCCACTTGTCCCTATTTCAATTAAGGCAGTGGTCAGAATCTCTCGAAAACATCTGAACTAGTAAGTTCTGTCAGGACCCTTCAAAGCAATGTTAAGATTTTACATTCTTTGTGACTAGAAAAATTATATACGTTTAGTTAGGCCCCAATCTTGTATTTTAGCCGAGTTTTATTTGGGTCCTGCTTAGGACAAAATAACCGAAAATTTCTAGTCAGGAACTGATCGGGCCTTAGTCATCATACCCCAGATGAACTTTCCGAAGATGGCGCTGCATTATATAATGCATGCTCAGTCAAGCGTGACAAACAGCTCGAGGGCCGCACTGTCAGCGCGTTAGTTGCTTCAGGTTGCGTGAAACCCGAAACCGTGCTTATCTCAGGAGTTGAGTGTATTTGCTAATTAATTATAACGAGACAGCAAAGTGCTCCTCGAATGAGCACCATACAATTATAAATAAAAATAAGGCGGAAAATTCGAGATCAAATTCACAATTAGTTTTCAACATAATGTTGAAATTTGAACCATTTAACAATGTCGATTAGAGGGGAAATGTTAAAAGAGATTTTTGTGAAAGCTAAATAGCGGGGAGATTTCACATAACTACGTTTATGGTCACTTTTTTACAAACGCAACTTAATGTACTAGAATATATATTTTTTAAACTTTAGATTCTTCTGTGAAAACATTCATTTAAGAAGCACTCTCAGTACATAGAAGCGATACAACGGAAACTGTATAAATTAATCTTACAAATTAGCTTTTACAAACAAAAAGTAGATAATTAATTTTTTCTTTTTGAAATAGCGGCCGCTTTTTTGAAATAGCGGCCGCTTTTTTGAAAACCAAAAATGTAGGTATTTATAACAAAATGCGAGATATAGGAAAAGTCCTAAGGGGATAAAATGTTCGTTTTAAACTGAAGATACAAATGTCATTTAAAATTACTCAAATAAATTTCTTTATTATTTGGCTAATAAGAAAATAATGAAATACGTGGTTGTAGACGGTTTAACACTATTATAATGACATAATTACTATTTTAATAAAATTAAATGTAACTATTATAAGGAAAAAATACAACATTTTCTCTAAACGCTCGATTCTTGGATTGTTTTTCACCAATTACTTGTACTCGATCCACTCGAGTGCGAAGCGTGAGACACGTGATGAGAATGTATCCGTTAAGACCGAAAGAGCTTTAACAAAAGAGAATTCACAATCGCCAAATTAAAGAAGTCAATGGTAATACCCTTAATTTTAAAAGAAACAAATATTGGAGATGTTCAAAAACAGAGCACGTAGCGCGATGTAAATACATTGTCGAGCGCGAAGCGCGAGATACGACAGACACGCGTCCTAGGACCCCTAGGCGAATTCAACTAGATAGGAATGCTAATGACATTTACCTTCTTCAAAATCCAAAATTCCCAATTTAGACACAATAACAAAATTTATTTTAATATTTGAACTTAAGATCCCAGAAATGTCCAATAAAATATCAACAGGATTGAAAATGAGTAGGTAAAAATAAGTTATGAAAATGAGGATTAAGGCCATGTAATACGTACCCAACTCCTATTTCACCGACATGTTTTCGAAACAACTTACGTAATCACGAATTGAACGTTTGTATGATCCTAAATTTTTGAAATTACAAAAAAAAAATTATTTTTGAATTTTTTTTGTATTTAGAAAGTTTATGCGATACCACTGTGTTGCTGTTGGCCCGTCGTGGGTGTGGTGGGCCCACATTGGTAGTAAATATCCACCGAGAAACACTACCCGAATCGGGTAGTGAGGCAATGAACTTTCGAGTTCAAACTGCTAATCAAGTTTTTTTTTTTATGGCAATACAAACGTTCCTTCGTGCCATTTATTTAATTTCTAAAAATTTCAACTCAATATCTGAATTCGAGTGATCGTCAGAATTCGTTCGAACGTGAGTTAATGCAAAAAAATGTCGGTAAGGGGCCGTTCAAGTATTACGTAACGCACTGCATGGGGGAGGGGGCAAATGTCACTATGTATTACATGAGGGAGGGCGAGTGTCCAAAGTTGATGTTACGTAACGTTTCCTTCACTTTATTTAATTATAATTTTTATTTATTATTATATATAATACTATTAATGGTTAATTATGTAATAAAATATTCATTTGTCAAAAATTTTAAAAAATACAATACTAAAAAAAGTTAAGAAAACAAAGAAAATCAATATCAATAATGTTTTCTCATCTAAGGTTCATAAGCTTCTTATATTTCACACACGTACTTTAGGAGACAAAAAGGAAAACTAGTTTCCCCAAAAAATCATATTTTTGTAAATACTCAAAAATCGGTTCAAAAATATCGAAAAACGTATCTGGAACTTTTTGTAAAACTCTTCAAGGACAACTTTGCCTTAGGACTTTTGCCCGTATCTATAACCGATCCTAAAACATTTTTTAGTCACAGGGCGTCCATTACATTACGTAGTGCTTTAGGGGGAGAGGAAAAGTCGGAACTTGGGTAGGGGGCGCCCAAAATCAAAATTTTGGTTAGACACGTCAGAACACACTCTTTCACTGACTTCAATGTTTGAGAACCCCTGTCAACTTCCATGTCCCTGGAATAATTTTTGATAAAAAAAGTCAACAAATAATAGACACTCTATTATTTATATACCTCTGTGCCTTTGGTTTATATTTATATTTTCGACGAACCTCAATGACAATGTTACCTTCAATAATAACGAACCCAGGCAATACCTAAGTAGATTTGACCTCGAAACAATTTGCAAACCTATATATTTAACAAAGTAAATAGAATTTAAAGAATTCGTTAAGGATATATATGTCATATTTACCGAATTTTCTACCTTACCGACATCTTTTCGAACAATAATTGTTCCATATAAAAACGTGTCACGTCAACACGAAATGAGAATTTGCGAAATAAAGACGAAGGAAAGGTCGTGTTATACTACATTTTTAGAACTACAAAAAAAAATTAGAATTATTTTATGGTTAGGGAAGGTTTACATATTATGAAACATTAAATACGGGAGGGGTCACTGTTTGTTAAGCTCATTTTCAAATACCCTGACCGATAAAATTTCCGAGTCTAGTGGGTAGCATCGTTTAATTTAATACATGTCCTGTGAAATATTTGATGCAAAGGGCGGGTGTACAATAAAATGGATGCCAACATTTTTAGTCATTCTAATGAAATCGGCTGTTTGGTGGGGATTCATAATATCGACGAAAATGTTTAGTTAACTAAAAATTACCTAACTACCAAGGTGAGGGCAGACGTGTTTTTTTGTCTTTATGCGTAATTTGTCCAGTTCTAAGGCTCCCGTAACATACCGATAATGTTCTCGAGTTAATAACGTTACCGGCGTGCTGCGAGGGACGTTGTTATATTTTTTCTTACAATTGATATGAATTGCATGGATATTTTTAAATGCACAACATTTTTTATTAAACGCTTGCTAAACTGGAAACAGTGCAAAAGTAGTGGTAACAATATTTCTAGAGAAAATAGAATGGGAAAAATATATTTCGTTCATATGAACGTTCAGAACTTTAATCTCATTCCAAATTGGCTTTAAAGCGCATCTTACCGCTTGGGCAAAGAAATCTCCTTATAATAACCTTTCAAACAAAAAATACGAGTCGAAACAAAAAAAAACACACCTGGCCCTCCCCTTGTAAAACAAAAATAAATATTCCTTTTCCAATGTTTAAAGACAAAATTATGAACAAAAATGTGCGGGAGTCTTTAATAACGAACTACTTTACTATACTGTAACTTTTCGCCGGTTGCCAAGAAACACGCGGCTGATCGAATGCCGCGGATGGAGTGTTGAAGCTTGAACCGCGTGGTTTTCGAAGTTCGAACTCCCGTCTCCCGAGTTGTAATTGGAAGGAAAGTAGGGGGTGAAGGAGGAAAGGGGAAGGCTTACTAAATTGGAGGGGATAGCGACGTTAGCAGTCTGGCTTGCAGCTGGTAGTGAGGGTTTTCTCATTACTGTTTAGAAGGAAAAAGCGGGCCGCCCAGGAAGGCGTTGTCGGTAATTTGCCCGGTACCGAAAGAGAAACTTCAAAATATTTCTTATATCAAAATATAAGTATAAAAATATCGGGGTTTTAATGCAATTAAGCACTGAGAAGTTCAAAGTCTACTCGTACCGAAAAACATCAGGGTATTCACATAAGATGTTTCAAAAATTGAGGGCCTGGTTCAGATAGCCAGTTATAAAATTATGAATCTATTTATATTTTTGTATGTCAATTTGAAAAATTATAATTTATACAATGTCAATATAGATTCCACATACACAGATTCAAAAAATCTGGAATTTTCGATTAACAATAAAAGCATGTCAACCATCTATGGAATTTTGGTCAAATGCCTACCTGAAAATCTCATAGAATTGAGGTTCGCCACATGCAAAAAGGAGATATAGAGTTATTTAGCCAGGGGGGGGGGGCTGTGAACGTCGCCCCCCACTCTCGCGAAATAATTCTATATCTCCTTGCATGTGGTGAACCTCAATTTCTCTGGAACCACATGGGGCTTAAATTAATCCTGTATTTAAGTTTTAGTTAAACCAGCCAAAAATTATTTTCAGAAATTAATTTTCGATACCTAAAAACAGATAGTTATTTAAAAAGTGCATATATCACTTATGTTAGACCACAAAAAACTTTTTCATGGTCAGCCTTGTCACCTTCGTCCAGCAGCGCGGTCGGACATAAGATTTGATCAAAAATACGAATCTAATTATTTTGTAAGTGATAAAAATTTAACACGTGGCGCTGTATAATTTTTATAATTAAGGGACCATCCACAAATTACGTAACAGATGGGGGGGGGGATCGATACTGTTATGCAATATTTTTAAAAATTCAACCCCATAGGAAATCCGTGTATCAAAAATTATAGTACAAGGGTGAAATGTCATCCCTCTAAATGGTGTGGGGAACCCACCCTAAATTAACCCATAAACTTCAGAGGTTGATTTGGGTGGGTCCCACATGCGCTAGAAATGCGAAATTCTCTGTGGTGCCATAGGCATACAATTCTGCGACTTTCATCGAAAACATTTTAAATTTTAAAATGAGTGATTTCACCGAATTTCTGAAAGTTTAAAGGCTGATGTTTTTAACCTTTTCAACCCTCGTTAAATATTTATCCTAAAAAGTGTAGCCAAGTCATATTTTGACTGGAAAATAAAATATTTTCCAATAAACTTATCCATATTTGTCATATCTATATTTTGTGACCTTACACGATACTGAAATTTGTATACTGTTATAGAAATACATACTTAAATAATAACACATTTTTTCCAATATCAAAGCATCCTTAGCAAAACCTTATTGACAGAAATCTATATTTTTCTACAATAAAATCGATGATATTATTCTTTAAATTGAACAATAGATTTTGCTCCGCCACTCCCCTATGGAACAATGGAACATGCAACAAAGGAACTATATTCTCCTCGAAAATTAAAACATATAAAAAGCTGTGTCATATAGTAGAAAAATATCCATGAAGAAAGTAATTTTTGTTTAATAAGGAGAACATATCTCAAATTATTAAATATTTTTTATGTTGCTGAAGTTCATTTTGAAGAGAAAATAGTGCTATTTGCTATAATAACTACTATAATAAAACGAGGTTATGCAATTTTCTCAAATATTATATTAAATCACTTAACCTTATATAATTAACAACAATTTAGAAGAGTCAAACCCTTTACTAAAGCTTTTATATTTTTTTCCCGACTTCACTAAAATGGCCATATTCTTTGCCTGCAACGCGGGAGCGAAATCGCCTTTTCCCTCGCCTTTTCATAACCAGTGACGACCACGCATGCGCAGTACGTCTTCATAGACCCTAAGATTAAAATCTTAGGAACCTTAGAATTATTGGCATTTTTATGTTTAATGTTGAACTCCACACGCGTGAAGTTGGTAATTAAAAAAATTATTGTGAAAAAATTATGAGCTAGGCCAGGTGATCGCGGATACCCCGAATGTGCACAATAGTTATTCATGTGTACTTTTACATTATGTTAACACGATGTTATCGCAAAAATACACGGGAAAAACTATTTCAAACTTAAAATTTGAAGTTAGGTTGACTGAAAACTCATCTACAGTGTAGTTACTACTTTTATGGTTTGGACGGCCGTGAACCCCGTTCCACAATGCTGTATAACCACTAAAAGGTACATTTTTTCCTCATTTCGATTTCACCGGTTTATCATTTGCCCGAATTTAAATTTTTTTGAAGTATCATTAGACATCATTTTTACTTTTCCACAAAACCTAAAATTCATTAAAACGAAACGCCATTTGTTATAATCTCCGAACTTCGAATTGAAATTAAGCCAAGAAAAATGTTTAATTTCAATTTCGCGGCAAGATTTTCGTTTTGAAGTCATGCCCACATAAAATAAGATATGGAGTGTAAGCATATTTTTACATTTGAAATACACAACAATAAGCATCTATCTAGATCCCCCTCCCTCTCAAAACGTTTACGTAAAACTTGAATAACCCCTAAGGAATGTTCACATCATCCCAAACATGTATTTAATTTCCCCAATTTTCAATGCGATATTTCATTTCGTGTGCAATTCGTACGGTCCAAAAAATGTCGGTAATGTAGGAATCGGAGAAGTGTCACATGCTCCAAGGAAAAAATAACAACATTTAAACCTCTTTATCAGCTTAAACACCAAAGTAACTAAATTTTAGTTCTAGAAATCAAAAAAGGAGCTCTATTGTTTCGGACTTTGGTCCTTCCACAGTATCTCAAACGCTAAAACACGTGGTTAATTGGATACTCGGAAATGTCACAAGTTCTAAAGAGTAATGTGCTTTTTAGGTTTGTTCCACGTGCTACTTTGAGCTTGTTTAAATAATTTTCCTTTTAATCCTCAGATTATGCTCCTTTTTATACGACAATTACATTATTTTGATTGACACATAAAGGATAAAATTTAAAAAAAATTTGAAATAATTAACTTATTATCCGTAATTATTAACTTATTCAATTTTCAAAAAGTCGAGTCATAGTACATGGGTGCACCATTTCAAATTATTCACTATCCAACGCTATTAATTAAATTAACAGCGTAATTAAACTTTATAAATTAGTATATTTTAAATTCTGAAACTATATAGTTTTAATCAGAAATTATTCAATTTTAAACGATTTAAATTTGGATTTGTAAGTTTTGAACAAATTAACTTCCAATACTTCCACTGTCCTAATCGATCAATCTGAAATTATTAAAACATGCTCGCTTTCAGCAGTTTTAATTGCCCATGAAATAGTTTTATCAACTGACAAGTATTCCCTTAAGTCGTGAAAAAAACACCGAAAAAATATTTGCTAACCTCATCCAATTTTAAATTAGCAAACACTTATTCATCATTTTGTTTTAAAGTTTATAAAAGTCGATAAACAAAACAATAAACACATAACACGTGGTCGGGAAAGTTGACCGAAAGTTTCCAAACTATACCTGATTATAAAACGTAAACAAAAATTGGTAAACGCGAAAAAAGGTTGCTAAAGAAAATAGGAGCGAAGGGAGGAGGGAGTGAAGTGAAGTGCAGTTGCTGTGGGGTAAACTTCAATTGGGGGGGATGCGCTAGTGGGAGTCGCTGTTCGTCGATCTAGGAAGAAGAACGAAGGCTATGAGACTGAACAGAAGTTCCCAACTTTTACGCATACATACGCGGATTCGCCGCGACCCATAACCTCTAAACCGGAAAATCTAAAAATGCTAAAAATGATAACAGAACATCTGCTTCATTTTCCTTCTGCTCACCTTTGTCGATGCGTGCTTCCAAGATTTGTACCTCGTCGTCGAGGCTCCTGTCTCCCATCGTCTCGCTAGTCTGTTGGACGTCCATGCACATAATTTCCCGCCACAGAACACCACCACTTCCACTCTGGCACACGTCTGCCGTCACGTCTTATTCGTCTCCTTGACATTTACGACATGAACGGCTCCAGCGGGCGCGCACTTTCTCGATAGCGCACCGCCACGTGCGTGAAGCGCACTTCTGCGTGTGCGTGGTATGCAGATTAAAACTTGTCACTGCTTTGAACGCCGGTTTGGGCGTGCGCGCACCAACTTTCGTAATTAGTAACTGGAGGGAAAGCGAAGAACACAGCACAACAGTCTAGGTTTACCGGTTATACACCGACGCGCACTCTCGTCGGACGGAGGTAAGACACTAGACTGGATTTGAATGTGGAAACGTTGCCGCTTCTTGCCTCGCTGGCACCCCCCACCCCGCCTCCCAGCATAACGGTTTGCGACGTTGCCGCACATCCGGTTTGACCGCCTACGGTGGGGGTAACGTAATTTAGCCGAGTGGAGGGGGTCAGGTAGAAGCGAAATGACTCAGCGCGGGGTAGCGGGCGGCAATTGGAATTTTCCACGATCCCTCGGGGCAACGTTCGACCGTTAGGTTAGTACAATCTACCGGAAGAGTGATCCCTGCATCAGCGCCATTTCAGCCAATTCGGGAACGCGGACAACTATAGTTGAGGAAATTAAGGCGTGGCATCATTTATGTTGAGTTGTTAAGTATTTAATAAATATTTAATTACGTTTTTATGGCATTATATTTGTCGTCCTCCAATAATCCTGAATCCACAAGATCGTAAACGAGAAAGTATTCTAACCTCAATCTAACAATCAGTTTTAGTTCTACTCGGCTTGCAACTTGTGTTATTCTGCTGAAGTTATTAAAAGTAATTTTTTATTTGTTTATTTATAGGAATTTGTGCATCTAGAACCTGACTGGAAATATACTGTGGGGCTCCAGAGGGAGGCACTGGTGCCCCCCCCCCCATGCAGATCGGATGATTGCGTCATCTTATATCTATTGGAGGACGTGTAATATTTTACAGCCCCCCCCCCTCAACTCCTGGATCCATCTCTTTATACAGATGGTTGTTTTCAATTGTTTATACGAATTGGTGAACACATTTTTTTTTAGGATACTAGATTGTACAAGAATATGTTCGCCGCCATTTTGGGTCGAACATATCTGAGAAATGAGGGCGAAAGGCTTTGCTTCGTGTGTTCACACACGTTTTTAGACACAAAATGGTGGCTTACTCGTTTGTACACATTCACAGATGATCTATTGAGATCCGCCACCCTGCAATGCGCCATCTGTGCTTTCAATGTGGCGAAAATATGAACTCGCGAAAGATGCATTTTAATGTATCCCTAAAAACAATTCTACTAATTGTATTTCATAGTTTCAAACAATGAGTGAATGACGAAAATAATGATTTATCGAAAACTTAGCGTTACATATGGAATTTTCGTATAGTGAAAAACACGTTTCCTATTAAAACTGGTTTTATAAAAAAAAAACAAAAAAAAAAACAATTATTTTACTATATCACGTAAGTTTCAATACAATTATAAGCTTAAATTAACTCGTGTTAACCATAAAAGGAACTCAAAAGGAATTTTTTTTATACATGAAATATTCCCTATCTAAAAAAAGTATAACCTATAAAAGTTAGGTTAGAATTCGTATTTTAATTCTGATTGTCTCTCATTCATATTCTTTGTGTGTTTTGAATAAAATTTCTTGCTATATACATTAATTAAAGTTACATCACATAATTAAGTACATAATTGTTTCTTTTGCAAAAACAGTTTTAACAGGAAATGTATTTTTTTCACTGTATACGATGAAAATAAAATTAAATATGTAACAGTTTCCAATAACTCTTTTTTTATTCACTAAATGTTTTAAACTATGAAAAACAATATTAAAATTATTTTTAAGCACAAATTGAAGTGCAGCTTAAAATTTCTACATGGTTACACTAATTTTCGCATATGGAAGTCCAAAGGCTAAAATCTGGACAAATAAGCGGTTTATATTTCACGGTGACAATCAGATAAGTTTAGAAGATTTATGTAACTCATATCGATGCGCAGTAGTATTCTATGGCACCTACGGCTGCACAGTAGATTTTTTAGCTCCCCTAGAATGCCCCCGGAACTATTTACCATAATTATTTTTAATATTTATAAAAAAAAAACTTAAAACTGATCAAAAATTATAATTTTAATTATTTTTGTTTAATCCAAATCAATCCAAAGTTTAATCCGAATCCACATTTCAATCCATTTAAATCCTTGCGCCCGTTCCGAATAAATCAAAATAAATCAGAACAGCCGGATACATACTTCAAATTTCAATCATGCTTGCAATCCGAATGAATCTGCCTGCAAATTGAAAAGTGAGTTTAGATTGAACTTTGTGTTGGTGCTCTGATTGAGGATTGGAAACTTGGATCGGATTGATGGGATATGTCGGATAGAGATTTCGGAATCTTCTGATTGTTTCGAAATTGATTCCTATCCGAAACTTTCACCGCGTTAGGGGCAATAATATCATTATTCTATAAAGCAATAATATTGATTGTATGAGGCTCTATGGCGAGCCCCTAAGCGCAGTGAAAGGGGCAACTGATTAGTTTGAGTTTCCTAACAGATTAATCCCTATAGCCCTAAACTGGAAAATTATCGGAGTTGGACTGTAGACGGAATATCTTCTGCGCAGACTCAAACGGTCCAAGGTCTGAAAGCATCCTCCTCATAGTTTCCCCCACTGATACTGATTATAAAGATTCCCCTCTTCCTTAGTATGTATTTACGCATATACACTGTGTCCCACAATCAGTCAATCGTAGGTTCGGCGTGGCGTTGACTAGAAATCGCCGAAGTGGCGTTAAACCAATCATGGTATAATTCTAAGAAAACTTCCTTGGTTGTGGCTTCAACGAAATTTCACATATGAATCGATGGGGTGAGATATACATATAATTTCCAAAGTTCTTTGTTGCGCTGAATTCATATCTGGCCTGCATTTCTTAAGATCAATTCAAGGTTTCCGTAAGCATAAGGCCTTCATTTTTCGTTTTTTTTTGTTAGTTTTTTTTTAAGATTATCTCAGAAACCGTTGGAGCTATTAAAAAGATAAGGTACTCGTTCGATTCGTCTTACAAAAATTCATCAAAACCATGTATCATAAAAAACATATTTATCATTTTACATCGGGGTGAAAAAGTTCGTAAAAAAATGAAGTTGCAAAAGTAACTATTAAACGAGAAATGGCCTTAAGACGTGGAGACTAGATGCAAATTCAGTGTAAAAAAGTACAACAGAAATTGTGATAGTCTCATTCTACAGATACTCTCGTTATTTTCAGGGCAATATTTTTTTTACTTTCTCATCAGAGAAGGTATTAGATTTGTGTAAAATTTGACCCCCCCCCCCTCCCGTTTTTGTCAAATGTCCACGTTTTGAGACCTCCTGAACCCGAAAAACAGGTTTTCGCGAATGCCTCTGTATGATGTATGTGTTTGTTTGTAGATTTTTTTGTCTGTAGCACAATTACACTGCCCTAAAATGGTTAAGTTCGTTAGCCAGCCATTTTGGATAAAGATTCAAAAAGTTGAAGCATTTAAAAAAATTTTGAGAACACTTTTTTTTTAATTTGAAAATTCTATGTACGGCTATTCGTAGTATTAAAAAAGACGAACAATTTATCTTAATGACTTTTTTCGACAAAAAACAAATTACCAGAGTTATAGCATTTGCAAAATTTAAAAAAAAAACGAAAATGAAAATGTTAAGCCAAACAGCGCACGCTATGAAAAAAAAAGTCAAGACGAGAAAAACATTGCTTTTTAAACACCCTACAAGATTGTCATAACAACTTTCTGAATTTTCTTGAAAAATCAACCATTCAAATTTTGATCGCACAAAAAAATAATGAAAAATAAGAAATTCCATTTTGCGGTCAAACTATACAAAAGACACAAGATACGAAAAAAAATAATTAGACAAAAGTTGTTCACCCTAAAAAGAGCTACACATTTGTTATTTATTATTTTTTTGATAGGATGCGTGGTTTTTGTTTTATTCGTAAAAAACGACATTAAAAATTAAAAAATTTAATTTCTAGACGAAAGACACAAACTATGAAAAAAATAAATTGACAAAAGTTGCTCATCCAAAAAAGAGCTACTAATTTGTTATAAACTCTTTTTATCGAAACATATTAAGAATAAAAAATTACCTTCTTAGAAAAAGGACACAAGCTATATAAAGACGCCTCCATTCAATATGAGTCTACCTGCTGACAGCGCCGTGTATGAGACTATGCGCTGTGTATAAGCATGTGTGCGCTGTCGGCACATAGACTCATATTGAATGGAGGCGTCGATAAAATTTTATTGAACAAAATTTTTCGCCTAAATTATATCTACAAATTTGCTCAAAACCACTTTACGCTAGGATGCGTATTTTTAGTTTCAATCGTAAAAATTAAAATTTAAAATAAACAAATTAAATTTATGGAAAAACGACACAAGCTGCTACAAAATGTTCATTAACAAAATTGTTTTTGTCTTATAGGATGCGCACTTTTGTTTCAATTATAAAAACAAGACAATGAAAAGACGTATGTTTCAATACCAATATATATTATGAATTCTAATAATATAAATTTATTGAAATGATAAATTTTTCAGGGTAGCTGAGAGTAGAATTTAATGCAAAATAAGAAACAAATATTAAAGTAATCATGATAAATAAAATTTGTACGTTATTTTGCAATATCTGAATAAGCAATCCCAGGCCGAGGTACATAAATAAATGTAATAAACATTTTATATAAAAGTGTTGAACATAATGTAGAAAAGTTCACATTTTGGACAAAATCGAGTGCGAAGCACGAGATACGTGATGAAAATGAGTTCGTTAAAGCCGAAGGAGCTTTAACAAAAGAGAATTCACAGTCACCAAATTACATTTATCGATGCCTTGACCTTCAATTTGAGAAAGTCTGTGCACAAATGTAGGCAGAATAAAAAAGAACGAGCGCGTAGCGCGAGGTAAATACATTATCGAGTGCGAAGCGCGAGAACCAATAGTCGCGCGCACACCCGCGATGAGAATGTGCACGCGCAGCGGGCATTTTGTTGTTGTTGTTTGATGTAAATGCTAAAAGTAGTGATAATATAAGTGTTAGTGTGATTCACTTTATCCCGTGTAGAAATTTTGCTATGGCCCAGACCGGACCCAGACCAGCCCAAATCTGGCCCAGATCTGGGAAACGGACCTGGGCCCGATCGCTGATGAAACACACGGCCCGATCGGAGTCAGATCTGGCGTCCGATCTGGCGACCCGATCGGTACCCGACCTGGCCCCGAACAATTTCCCGTTAAGAGCTATTTTTGAAATTGATAATTTCTTATAATTTTGTTTATAATAATAATAATTTTATAACAAGAAAAATTAATGAAGTGAACTATATTTTTTATTCAAGTACCAAATATTAACGCAAAAACTTAAAAATAATTCTAATTTTGAGTCAAAACGGGTAATTCGCAAAAAGAATTGAAATTCTGGACTAGAACAAGGAATTTTTCAGAAGAATATTAATTCTGAGCTAAAACTGGAAATTTTCGTAAAGAATTAACATTCTGAATTGGAAGAGGGAATTTTTTCAAATAATTCTAATTTTTATTGGAAACGGGTAATTCGCGAAAAGAATTAAAATTCTGGACTAGAACGGGGAATTTTTAAAAATAATTCTAATTTTGAGTTGAAACGTAATTTTCAAATTTGAATCAATTCTGAGTTGGAACAGGGAGTACTTGAATTTCAACAAATTTTGAGCTATAATTGGACATTTTCAAAAAGAATTAACATTCTGGACTGTAACAGGGAATTTTTCAAAAGAATTCTAATTCTGTGTTGAAACGGAATTTTCAAATTCAAATTGGAACAGGAAATATTCCAATTTTAATCAATTTTGAGCAGGAATTGGAAATTTTCGAAAAAACTAAAAAGTCTGCATTGAAACAGGGCACTTTTCAAAGAAAACTTAATTCTTAGTTGAAACGGGTAATTTTCGAAAAGAATTAAAATTCTGGATTGGATCCGGGAATTTCTCAAAAGAAATTTAATTCTTAGTTGAAACGGGGTATTTTCGAAAAGTTTTGAAATTTCAAGTTTTTGAAAAATTCCAATTAAAAAGCTTTAAAATATGTACCCATTGAAATCTTTTTAAAACTATAAGCTTAAAATTTTGAATTGAAAAAAAATGTTACTGTGCTTCAAAATTTCGAAATCATCAAAATAACTATTTAATTAATATAAAATATCTGAATTATTGCTATAAAACTGAAACTACAAGATAAGAATGACTTAACTATGGCCATTTTTCTTTAAAAATAATAAATTTAACTCTAAATTTAACTCTAAAATCGTCGGTAAAATTAAAATAAGAATGAAATAAAATTTTGAGGTTATGTCGAAGAAAACTGAATTTCTGATACTTACAATCCTGAATATTTATAAGTTCATTTTTAGAGTTATAGATGCTATACTTTATCTTTTAATTATATCAAAAACTAAACACACGTTACTTTGATCTTCTAAAATTGCTGGAACTTGCATTTCGGGTTGCGCTCCACTTTCTTCTTCATCATCTGCATCAATATCCACATAATTTTCAATATATAATCAATAACTTGGGTTAAAATTTATATACATTTTTTTATTTGTGTAACTTTAATCCAAACTCAAAATATCTTCAAAATATACAATTTATAATAAGTTTTCAAATAAATTTCAATTTTGAGGTTAGATTTCGATTCAATTAATAAGATTTAACGATTTACTTACCCTCGTTCACATAACGAAAATTTTCTAAAGCAGCTAACGCGCGATGCTTTCGAACTCGTGATGTACTAGGCTTTGGAATATTTGTTTATTGCATTATACACTTAAACTGAGATAATATACATGAATTTTATCAACAATAACACATTTCATTTGACAGCAAGGCAAGTTCCCTAAATTGGAACTAGGTGGCGTCGCAATACTTGAACCGGTCTGGCTGGGGTCTGGGCCATGGAATTATCCCGATCTGGCCCCGAAGATGCTAAATCGATCAGGACCAGATCAGTAATCGGGAAAATATATGGCGATTTCTGCACGGGATAAGGCAAATAAATTATTTTCGAAACTGAATAAGCACACCAGATTATATTGTACCTTTCTAGTCAAAAAATTTTTTGAACAAAAGAAATTCAAAATCGCCTTTTTTTATTTATTTGTTGTTTTTGTTCCACTGGAACCTGAGGGGAACCTCCCGTTATTGTTATTTTTAACAAAAATTATCTCGTAAACCGTAAGAGATAGGTAAAAATGGATGTCATTTTTGATTTTTGAGTACCGCATATACTACACCATAATATGATATCAATAACTAACATCGATTTTGACCTATCTCTTACGGTTTATGCGATATTTATTGATAATAATAACAATAACGGTAATTTATGTTTGGAACGTTCCAGTGTAATGTTCTGTGCTATTAGGGGACCTTTTATATATTGCTTCTTTGGATGACCAAAATTATATTCCTACGCTGTTAATTTTTTTGGGTATTTTACCACACTTTTACTATACGAGTGTGAAGCAAAATTTCAATACCGGTATTGGAAGGTGAAATTCCAATACGAGTATTGCCATTTTGAAGAAACGCGCGTTTACCATTGAACATTTGCAATTTCACTTTACAATACCAGTTTCAGAATTTTGCCTTACGCTCACTTTAGCCCGTCTTGCAAATGAGCGATCTTCTATTTAAGTAAGATGAGAATTGTGCCTTGCTAATCTGGTAGTGACACACTACAATTAGAGCTTGGCGGTTAGGGTTCGATTCTCCGTGCCTGCGAATTTCATTTTTTTTAAACTTTCTTCCGCCACATTGCATTACATATATGTGTGACAATATTATAATATCAGCATTTGAAAACTACAATATTATGTTTGGACTATTACCTTACGTCTTGGGAATAAACTTCCAATACATTCGATGGTTTCAATATAAATTATTTACAGTGTACTCTTGTACAAGCGTTTACTTGATGCCACGGGCTATTAATGTGATTTGAAGAGTGTAAATCTGAGGTTATTCATGTATTTTCGAAATAAGTAAAGTAGTAGAAAGCATTTTTTTTTAATTTTTAGACAGATCATATTACACAATTTTCAAATAAAACATTCTCAATTCATCTGTCTCCTTTTTAATTCTGCTTAACAATTATTTCCTCATGTTTTATAAATAATAATTCAAACATTTTAAACAAATGTCAGAGTGAGAGGCTATCAATTCCCAACAAACAAGAAACTTCACATATATAAATTTCTGATTTCCTTACACCAGCGACACAATTAATATAAATATTGAAGTACACGGGATTTTGCGTCGACACTTACATATAAGTGCATAGATATAATTGAAAAAGAGATATCTAGCATGTATTTCATTCATTTAAACTAAGTTTGTAGAAGGCTTTGCCCGTCACACTAGCGACATTTAATTTCGATAGCCAAACGAATCTTATATAGTCAATTAATCTTAACCTTATCATCAAACACTAATAAACAACTAGGCCATCAAATCTAAAGCCCGTGTGGAAAAATTTCTTGGCAGTCTTGAATCATACTAAAGCCAGTACAGTTTTGATCAAGCCTGTTTATTCACGGAATACTAGGCTGGCGCTATCCTGGCGCTGTCTAGTTTCACTACGTGTTTGACTTAAAGCTTTCTGCTGTCTAGACCCAGTTTTGGCAGTCCAGATTTTAGCTAGTTTCTAGACAGAATCATGGTTTGGACTTACACAAAAAATACAGAAGTGAATTCAAAAAATAATAATTTAAAAATAAAAAATTTAGGAAATCACAAAACAATTCATAAATGCTCAAATAATAATTGAATACACTGTGTTACATATTTATGATAATAAACAATAATATTACTGAACTTGAATGAAATCTTAAGATACAAACTGTATTCTTAACAACGATTTCTATTTAACAAATGTTTAAAGACGTTTTCTTTTAATCGAATTACATAGTAAAGTTATAATAAATTTGTATTATTTATTATTATTATTATTATACCATTAAGCCATTTCCCTTTCGGGGTAGGCGTGACTTGCTCGGTTGGAGAATAGTAGTGTGCATATGGATATATAGGTATAAGGTAGATAGGAATATAGTTATGAGGTGGATAGGTATATAAGTGTTAGGTAAATATATTTTAGATTGATCTGGAATTCTCGTGTTATTTATTTAAATGACACGTTTACTCCGCAACACTGCTCCGACCCAGGTTGCTGATCAATCTCTCTAGCGATCACCCCAAGTGAAGAGCCTCACAAAATTGTTATGTATGGTTCTCCACTTGGGCCCATTAGTATCCAAGATCTTTGTTTCAGGCGTCATTCATTCTACTGTCACTCTGTTTACAAACTATTTGTCGCCACACTTTTCTGTCCTGACATACTACTCTAGCTTCCTTCACGTCCATGCATTTTTTCATGCAAACTCTTGTGTTCCTATGGCTTCTTATGTCTCTACGGATTAATGTCTCATTGACAGATTCTAACCATTCTTTCGGCGGTCTACCTATGGGCATTCTGCCATTTACTTTACCTTTATACACTTGTTTGGTCAGTCGTTCATCTTTCATTCTTTCAAGATGTCCGAACCATCTTAACTGATTTCTTTCCCATGTGTCAACTATTGTCTCTTTTGCACCACATTCTTTGAGGATTGTCTCGTTTTGGACTTTGTCCATTAGTGTTTTCCCGCATATTATGCGCAGAGGTTTCATGCCGATCGCGTTAATTTTACTCCTGTCCTTTTCTTGACAGGTCCATGTCTCGCTACCGTATAGTACAGTCGGTACGAATATAGAATTGTGTATGGCCATTTTAGCTTTTTTTGATATGTTTTTATTTGTTAGGATAGACCCTGCTCTACCGATAACCTGTTTACCCTTATTTATGCGCCTATCTAACTCCCCATCTATTTTTCCGTCGCTAGTGAATAGACTACCTAGATATACGTACTTGTCAACTTGTTCTAATCTCTCATCATTTAGGACAATGTTGCACATTGTTTTCTCACTCTTTCCCTCAAACACCATGATTTTTGTTTTATTTACGTTAATTTTGAGTCCCATGTCCTTCATGCTTGTATGAAGTTTATTCAACATTCTTTGCAAGTCCTCGACTGATTCTGCCATAACAATCTTGTCATCTGCGAAAGCTAACCCACGTACCTTAACTGTTTGGAGATCTACACCTTCTTCGTCGAAGAGTGCAGTTCTTAGACACTTATCCATGAATATGATAAATAGCCACGAGGACATAACGCATCCTTGTTTCACGCCTTGCGTAATATCGAACCAGTCACTCAGTTTCCCGTTTACCCTTACGCTCGCTTTACTACCTGTATATATTGTTTTTATTGCTTGCAGGAGCCCTCCATTTACTCCGTATTCTTTAAGAACTTCCCAAAGTTTACTTCTATTTACCGTGTCAAATGCTTTTTCTAGGTCAATAAATGCACAGAAAACTTTCTTTCCTACTCTCAAGCTTTTTTCTGTGATCTGTCTTAGGCTAAATATCTGATCTGTACATGATCTTCCTGGCATAAATCCACTTTGGACTTCCCATATTTTTTCTTCTGTGATTTCCATTACCCTACGAATAAGTATTTTTGAGTATATTTTACTTACTATACTTAGTAGGCTGATACCTCTGTAATTACTGCAGTTGTTTTTATCTCCCTTTCTTTTGTATATTGGTACGATAATCGCTTTTTTCCAATCGTCTGGGACTTTCCCCGTCTCGATACATAAATTTATTAATTCGCACAACCTGTGAGGTATGTCCTCGCCACCGTATTTGAGCATTTCAGCACTAATACTGTCTATGCCAGCAGCCTTACCGTTTTTCAAGTTCTTAATTATGTCTCGGACCTCAGTGACACAGACTTTTTCAATTGGGTTTTCTAATGCATTATGTTCTATGTCGCAGTTTTGTTGTCCTATATCTTCACCTCCTAATAGTTCTTTAAAAGAGTCTTTTAAAGCGTCTACTATCCCGTCTATATCATATAGCATTTCACCTTTGCTGTTTCTCATGCTAGCAAACTCTGTACTTTTACTTTCCTTCAACTGTTTATATAGTAGTTTCATTATTCCTCCAAAGCCGTTTTGTATTTTGTTCTCTTCTTCTGTTCTGATTTTTTCTTTACTCTCCTTGACTAGTCGTTTCATTTTCCTCTTTTTCTCTTTGTAATCATTTTTGAGTCTATTTCTCTCCTCATCGCTAAGACCTGTCATGTTTAATGTTCTCTTGTGCGCTTTTTTCTTTTCTCGCTGGGCTGCTTGAATTTCATCATTCCACCATGCATCACCAGACTTTCTTCCTACCACTGCCGTACCACACACTTCAATTGCAGTTTTAACAATGATATCCCGTAATAAAGCCCACGCGCCCTCTATATCTTTATTGCTCGTAAGCGCTTCCCAAGTTGCCCTATCTATGCGTTCGCTTAACTTATTTTGAAACTCTATTCGCACTTCCGGTTTCTGTAAATTTTCAATCTTTATTCGAGTTTGTTTCGTTTTTTCTGTTCTCTTTCTTTTCCATCCCCGGCCTAAGTTTATTTTAGAGATTAAAAGATAATGATCAGTATTGCATTCGGAACCCCTCATGACTCTTGTATCTTTGACTAGTTCTCTTAGTCTTTCATCCGCAATAACGAAGTCAATTACACTGCGGTTATTTCCTTTACACCAAGTGTACGTGTGGATCATTTTATGTCGAAACCAAGTATTGGTAATAAATAGGCTCTTTTCTAGGCATAAGCTAACTAATTTTTCCCCGTTATAATTTTTTCTTGGATCCCCAAATTTACCTAGTACCCTTTCTGTATCTATATCCTGACGTTGAACGCCGACCCATCCGTTCATATCTCCTAGCAGAATTATTCTTTCACCTGGATCGCAAGTACTTATTGTGTCATTTAAAGTGTCCCAGAAAGCGTCTTTGACTTCTCGCGGCTCACTGTCAACTGGGGCGTAGCACGCTATGATAAATAACCTTCTGATTCCTACCTTCATTCTAGCCCACAACAATCTGGGAGATACAAAATCATGATCTTTGAGATGCTGTCTTG
>CAKNYM010051061.1:168063-221644 GCA_932195095.1 Andricus curvator
CAAGCGGCCAGGGACCTCCCACTATCAAGCAAAATATATTATATCCCCTGCTCATTGCAGCCAGACACCAAATATTTATAAAACAAACACTAGTACACAATAAGGTTCGTTTTCACTCGAGAAATGCCAAGACCTGACTGGCGACGAGCGCGTAATAGATGACTCGAAGTTCATGTCTCAGCCGCATGGAGCGCTATATCACTGGTTCAATCTATCATTTGACGTCACTGGTAGAATCAGTAGCGCTATTTTAGTTGTATCACTTACTGGTGCATTCAGTCAGAGTGGAAAAATCACTGGTTCACCAGTGATAATTCAAAATACTGATTCAACCAGTGACAGTCTCTATTGATCTAGTCATTCTAGTCTAACGCAACTTATCCCTAACCGCTCAAGCTCTTCGGCTAATCATTCGCGCTGAAAACACGGTAAAAAATCTTGGCGTTGTGCTACACCTGAAAACTGCATGGCCGCGTAAAAAGAATCTGGGTGATGGCTGCAAATTAGATAACTTGCTGCAAGACTGACTTTGCATAACAAATTAAATACATTGTTTAAACAATTTTTGTTTAAATAATTAAAAAGTATAATTTTTTACGAAAAATTATTTTTTGTCTAATGGATGATTTTACGTAACGAAAATATGTTTTTTAATTATATAAACTAAAATTGTTTGAATAACTTTTTGAAATTTGTGAGATATAACATAAAAACTAATTATGCTGTTCGATTCTACGGCAAAAAAATAAAAAATCCATGCACTGGAATTTTTTTTCAGACAATTTCACATGTAGTATAAATAAATCATAACATAGTACTACGACACATGAAAAAAATTATGTTTTAAAATAATATGAAATAATTAATGAAAAAATAAAATAAAATATAAATAAATAAAAAATGATAATAAAATTGTGTATTTGCCAAATTATACCAAAAAATGATTGGTAAACAAAATTTTAAACTTGGGCAAAAACTTACTTGCGTTTACACTCTTAAAAGATGAAAGAATTATTGAGACAGATTCGAAAATACTTTTCATAACTTGTTATTAAAAAAATGGTTATTTTAAATGAAATTTCTGACAAGAAATATTAATTTTAACAACAATCTACGAAAAGTATTTTAGATTCTATATCAGAATAATAAAGTTTCTTAAATAAATAAGGAAATTGTTTAAACAATTGTTGTGTATCTTTTTGAAAAAAACTCAGATACTCGTAATATCTCGGGGACCTCTCAGTGCTTCAAGAAGTATTAGTGGTGACTCGATTAACTTCTAAACAACTTTTTATTTATTTATTAAAATTATAAATGTGAAGATGGCTTTCATGTAAATGTTTTTGGAATGGAAAGAAACACATTTTATTCTATTATGAGATACATTCTTATATTATATTTCGATATTTTTATAAATATTTTATATACAGAAATACGAACTTGAAAAAAAAATCTACGCACATCCAGCTTTTTGCAATGTAATAATACCCATCTGCTCAATCTTGAAGATTGAGAACGACGTAGAAATAGTTACTACCACTAAAAATTGTGTAGCCTACAAATGTTCGTTTAAGAAACAATCGTGCAACTTTGTTGAAGGAATTTGATCTCTAGCAGAATAAGGTAGCAAGTGAATAAAATTTTTCACGTTATCTAGATCTTAGAGATTTAAATCCTTTATGCCTTTTTTTATCACAAATAATCATTTTAAATCATTCTTAATATCTTTAGGCGTTTTACAATTACTTTTTGTTGTAAACAATTTATTTGCACATTTAATCATTTTAAATAAGCAAGCCAATGGTAACCAATCTGGTTGCGGACGTGACGCATGCGCAGTGCGAAAAGATCCGAGATTTGGGAGCACTGAGTCTGCATCCAGTGTCTACTAAAAGCATTTCGTGGTGTCACAATTGTAGAGTGGAAGCGATATGCCGATATCGATATTTGTGTAGTGCTGATGCCTGGGATGAAGGCCTATGTTTTCAACAGCAAATTCGCAAACGCAAGAAACTGCGCGCTGTTCAAATTTCGCGAAACCATGTTTTTTGAAGATTGCAACCAAGATATGAATCTGCGAGAAAAAAAGTTTAATTATAAATGAAAGATATCAAAAAGATGTACAATTTGATTAGTCGAACGTCGAGATCGGTTAATTTGTTTGCTTAGAAAAAATCAAAACCGTAAAAATTGGTCACTTTCTAATGTTGGCAATAATGCACGCCGGTCCTTCAAAATCTGTGAAAATATTTATTTTTATGGGGTGAAAGCTTGTGAAAAATTTCAGCCTAAAGTAGTAAAAACTTTGGCAGGAAATCTGTTTGTTGTTCACAAATTGTCTGTTTTTCCAGTTGCTGTACTTTTGTAAAAAAATATTTAAAAGCAATGAAAGTGCAGAATTTTAATCCCCAACATTTCATGTACCCAAATCAATACTCAGATTTTTTTCCTGACTAAATTTGGTCAAAAACGGCTGAAAGCAGGAAGAGCCTTTTTTGATTATAAACAAACAGAGTAACAATTACTGCAGATGCAATTTTTAAGTTAGAAAGCTCACATTTTAATGAAATGTGGATGAAGACTTCAACTAATTTTATAAAAATGGTCTGAATTTTAATTTGTGATTTGAGTATTTGCCTTCGCGGTGAATTTGCGGACAACATGCAACTAATTGCGTGAAGGCGGAGTGGGGGAAGCAGCTTCTACGTGCGAGGCATTCGCGCTCAAAGTGAATTTCCGTCTTTAAAATGCGTCAGCTGCAAAAATCTCGTAAACGAAGCAACATATTCAGATGATTTTTTTTTTAATTTGGGCTAATTTTTTGCGCTGATTAACAATCCTGCATCAAAAGTGCGCAAACGGTACACGTAATGCTTCAAATGTAAGGGTATTGTTATTATTTTCACTAATTGCACGATTCCTGACTTAATTTTCCCTTTGAATGTGAACTGTGTTTTATTGTTATTATTATTATTATACCATTAAGCCATTTCCCTTTCGGGGTAGGCGTGACTTGCTCGGTTGGAAGATAGTAGTGTGTATATGGGTATATAGGTATAAAGTAGGTAGGTATATAGGTATGAGGTAGATAGGTATATAAGTGTTAGGTATAGATATTTTAGATTGATCTAGAATTCTCGTGTCATTTATTTAAATGACACGTTTATTCCGCAACACTGCTCCGACCCAGGTTGCTGATCAATCTCTCTAGCGATCACCCCAAGTGATGAGCCTCACAAAATTGTTATGTATGGTTCCCCACTTGGGCCCATTAGTATCCAAGGTCTTTTTTTCAGGCGTCATTCATTCTATTGTCACTCTGTTTACAAACTATTTGTCGCCACACTTTTCTGTCCTGGCATACTACTCTAGCTTCCTTCACGTCCATGCATTTTTTCATGCAAGCTCTTGTGTTTCTATGGCTTCTTATGTCTCTTCGGATTAAGTTTGTTTAATCATGTTTCAAGAAATGTGTCTAAAATGAAAATGTTATTGTTCGTTAAACGAAGGTTCAACGTTTTGTGGAAATGTACTGAAGTAATGTCTTCCTGTTTTCGACTTTCCTAATTAATGTTGGAAGAGATGGGTATTGAATTAAAAATTTATTTTCCATTATACTGAGTGCGTGATGATTTGTTGAAACTGATTTTGGTAATTTTTCGATTTGTCCATTTTTCTGTTTTCTAACTGGGACTCGACATAAAGTTGAACTTTTTGACTCCACTTCGATAGCAGAGAAAGCGAATATCTTCAATGCGAAGATATTCGTATTGAATAAATTTGCAAATCGACGAAAGCGAAGACGAATTTCAGCTTGCGAGAAACTGGCGCTAGAGTAGATATATACAAATTTTTTCTTATCTTCGTATCTTCATATCCATTGTATTAAATAAATACGCTGTGCTTAAAAATAAATACTTTGAATAATTTGATTATATGATTCGTCCTTTACTTCTCAATTTTTTATAAAACGTTACAACCTGCATTTTTGTGATAATAAATTTTTTATTCCATTCACATTTTTTTAAACGCAATGAAATAGATTTCAAATTAGTGAAAATAATAAAAATACCCTTACATTGGAAGCATTTACGTGTACCGTTTGCGCACTTTTGATGCAGGATTTTTAATCAGCGCAAAAAGTTAGCCCAAATTAAAAAAAAAATCATCTGAATATGTTACTTCGTTCACGAGATTTTTGCAGCTGACGCATTTTGATGACGGTAATTCACTTTGAGCGCGAATGCCTCGCACGTAGAAGCTGCTTCCCCCACTTCACCTTCACGCAATTAGTTGCATGTTGTCCGCAAATTCACCGCGATGGCAAACACTCAAATCACAAATGAAAATTCAGACCATTTTTCTAAAATTAGTTAAAGTTCATCTACATTTCATTAAAATGTGAGCTCTCTAACTTCAAAATTGCACCTGCATTAATTGTTACAAAAAAAAAATATCTCTGCTCCGAATCATCGTGAAGCTATTTTCCTTTTTGTTTCTTCATTCAGAACTCATAACTGATCATGAGCTATAACCGCAATTTTGTAAGACTAAAATCAAGGAAGTTATTCTATTTGTTTATAAGGAAAAAAGCCTTTTCCTGCTTCCAGCCGTTTTTGACCAACTTTAATTAGGAAAAAAAATCTAAGTATTGCTTTGGGTACAGCAGATGTTGGGGATTAAAATTCCGCACTTTCTTTGCTTTTAAATATTTGTTTTCAAAAGTACAGCACCTGAAAAAACAGACAATCTGTGAACAACAAACAGATTTCCTGCCAAAGTATTTACTACTTTAAGCTGCAATTTTGCACAAGCTTTCACCTGATAAAAATACATATTTTCACAGATTTTTAAGGACCTGCATGCGTGCATTATTGCAAAAATTAGAAAGTGACCAATTTTTACGGTTTTGATTTTTTTCTAAGCAAAAAAATTAATCGATCTCGAAGTTCGACTAATCAAACTGTACATCTTTTTAATATCTTTCATTTATAATTAAACTTTTTTCTCGCAGATTCATATCTTGATCGCAATCTTCAAAAAACAAGATTTCGCGAAATTTGAACAGCGCGCAGTTTCTTGCGTTTGCGAATTTGCTATTGAAAATATATAGGCCTTCATCCCAGGCATCATCACTACACAAATATCAATATCGCTTTCACTCTAGAATTGTGGCACTAAAACACTCTTTTTCAGGCTTCACTGACTGGCCTACCAATGCGAATTTATCTCTGTGCGCGCCTCTGTAAATTCTCGCCTTTTATTCGAGTTCTTCGTTCCTGAATCACGCACTTATTCAATTCAATTCTTTGAAAATATGAAGAGTTTTGTATAACCATTTCTTGACTGTTTACAATTTTGTTGTAAACCGTCTGATAAAAATTCCAGGACTGTTGTTCCTTGACTGTGCTTAAAAACTTCCAAGACTTTTTTAAACTTTTTCCATGAAGATTTATGACCTTTCCATAGAAAGTATACAAGACTTTATAAAAATGATGGTCCGTTCAAAAGTCCAGCACCAATCTGGGAAATTTTCCAAGACTTTTTTTTGCGTGTGCGTAACTCATGTATGGATGAAAGAAGGAAGTGGCCACTGGGAAAATATTATATTGTAAAAGATGAGTAGCTTGAATTATTTAGAATACAAAAAAACACGTTTCTTAAACTACGTCATAAATTACCTCCACTACCAAAGTAATAATTTAACTTTCTCAAGTCTAGAGAATCATTCAATGTTGAGAAACATGTTGGTATTGTTTTATATTATTTAGCATGTTCTGCTGAGTATCGCATCGTGGGTTAAAAAAAGGAAGCTTCAAATTTCGTTTGCGGAAATGGCTCATTTTGTGAGTTCAAAAAAAAAATTAATATGTATTTTTCTTTTTTCGATCGGACAATATTAAACAGGGTCGCCTAGCCCTTCTATTTCCCCATAAGAATGACATGGGGGAAATTCCCATTTCTACAAATATAAGACTGGAAGGCGTAATTTTCAATAAAACCAGTGCCAGTTACAGGGACCTCTTAAAATCACTTCCCCGAATGGAACATATGTCTTGATTTGTTTTTACCCCCAATCCCTTGAAGCATGCCCCAAAAACCATCCTCTAAACAGTCTAAACTCTAAAGTCTAACGTCTCTAAACGGAGATCAAATATCTTGCGGTATATTGGTCATAAATATTACTTTCGTGTTTTCTTGATCACAGATCATTTTAAACAGTCAAATTAAAAAGTTTCATGTATTTTTTACTAGTTGTTAATTTTTGAAACAATTTTTATTTGTTTATATAATACTTTCTTCACATTTTATCGGAAATTATCGGTACGCTCGCAACGAGATAAACTATTAAGGTAATATAAAAAATCAGTACGGACTTCATTTGTTGTTAATTTTTTAAATGTAACATTTGCCTAGAATAAGGCTGAAAAATATAGTTTTTTTTGCACATTCTTCAACAAACTCTGCAGAACTATGGTATGTCTGGAATTTTTACCACTTAACCATAATTTAAGAAAAATAACATGAACTAATTGGTTCAAATCAAAGATCAACAAGATCAATATCGTTTATTTTGAATTATTTAAATAATTTCTTATTGCTGAGATGTATCTTTTGACTGAAATCATGCACAAAAGTGTAGTTTTTTGCAAATATTTCAACAATTTTCATTAGCTTCTCTTATGTTGACACTTTTCATTACTTATAATTTTATACACAATTTTTATTTGTTCAAATACTTTTTTCGACAAAACAGACAAAATGTTCATTTTTTCTGAATGATATGAATTAATTTGTTAATCGTCCTTGTTAATTTTCAATTTAAATTAAATAGCTCAAGTTAATCAGAGAAGGTGTGACTATCAAATAAAAATGGGAGAAAAATATAGGTAAGTAATGAAAAGTATGAACATAAGAGGAGGTAATAAAATTGGTTGAAAAATTTGCATCAAAACAACACTTTTCTGCAGGATTTCAGCCAAAAGATACATTTCCCAGCTGAAAATTCCTGTACAGGAACCTCGGAGGATCTTGCACATGTTCCTGTACACGAAACTGCACACGAACCTGTACAGGTAATCTTGACGGTTCCTGTGCAGGAATTTGACGAAGGAAACTGTATATGATCCTGCATGGGAACCTGTATACAAGCTAACCTTGGAATCGTCCTGTACAGGTTCCTTTACAGAGTCAATTGAGGTGTGGGTTCATGTACAGCAACATGTTCAGGATCCTACACATGAACCTGCATGTGAACTACTCCGCGAGGGTTCGCTGGTGGTTTGGCTCTCTCGATAGTGAGTTGGTTCTTCAAGGGAATAAAAGGAAGGCAAGTTTATAGCTGTAAGCGACATCAGTTTTCGCAATGGCTTTCTGTAAAGGACCCTCTATGTGTTTCTGTACAGGATCCTTCCAAAGGTTCTTTCAACGGCTTTCTGTAAAGGATCCTATACACGTTTCTGCACAGGCACCTGTACAGGATCATTTAAAGGTTCCTTTGTCGGTGCAGGTTCCTTTGCAGGATCGTGTAGTTTCCTTCGCCAAATTCCTGCATAGGAACCGTCAAGATTACCTGTACAGGTTCGTGTACAGGCACATGTACAGGATCCTTCGAGGTTCCTGTATAGGAATTTTCAGCTGGGTTCATAAAGGAGAAATTATTTAAGCGATTAACAATAAAGGAAATCAATATTGTTAATCTTTGATTTGAACAAATTAGTTTATGCTACTTAGAGCAGATGTCATTTTCTTATATTTTGTCGAAAAAAGTTTAAACAAATGAAAAAAATGGATCATTATGAATAAGGGGAAAAATGTAAAAATATCAGACATTCCAGAATTCTGTCTTATTTGTTAATACAAAAAAAATACATTTTTCTGCCTTATTCCAATCAAAATTTACATTTTAAGAATAAAAAGTTGCTCAAATAATAAACAACAAATTGAATCGACCGTAGTGATGTTTTATATTACGTAATTAGTTTATCTCGTTGTTAGTGTACCGATAATTTGCAGAAAAATATGACAAAAATATTGTTTCTACAAATACATTTTTTAAACAAACACTAACTATTTAAAAAATTATTATTCATTAAAAAATACAACAAACCTTGTAAATTGACCATTTAATATGATTCGCGACAAAAACTACACAAAAGTAACAATTACGGCCACTATACCGCAAAATAATTAATCCACAATTAGAGAGTGGTTTTTGGAGCACGCTGAAAGGGCGTGTAGGTGAGGGGGTCAAAATAAAAAATCACTACATATGTCACAGTCAGGGAATTGATTTTAAGATGCCCCTGTAATTTGCACTCGTTTTATTGAAAATTATGCCTTCCACTCTGATATTTGTAGAAATGGGGGTTTTCCCCATGTTATATGTTAATTCCTATGGATAAATAGAGAGACTGGTGGTACCATTTAATATTGTCCGATGAAAAAAAAACGTATTCATTTTTTTGGGGATCCTCGCAAAATGAGCAATTCCTCCAAACGAAATTTAAACTTTGTCTTTTTTGAACTACCCTAATCGGCAGTCAAGAAGTGCTTGAAAATAGTAACTGCAGCTTTGCTTCAAAATTTCATGGCAGAATTAATCTTCATGCCAGATGAAATCAATTGTTAAAATAAGCTTCTTTCTGATTTTTCAAATTAGCTGAAAATTTTCACATTGTTTTTCAAGAGTCTCCTTAATCATTTTTTTGGCAACTTCTTTCTTGCTTTCTTGATATTTTGTGTAAGATTTATCGATATTTGTAACATCCAACAGAATATGCATTGATGTTGTGGTTTTGGCCAGATGTATGTAGTTAAATAAATTGATCTTGTTTCTTGTTTGTTTATTGGCGATAAAAATCTTTACATATTTAGCCATTATAACTAGTAGACAAACGAAAAACAAGATAAAAATATTTATCAAACAGAATGTCTTATCGTTTGCAGCTTCTTGCATGTCATAAAATAATTCTTTGGAATTGACATAGTTTTTGTCAATATGTACTTTTCTAGGATAAAATTTTGTCGAATGTATCCTCCGTTAAATAAAATCATCCGAAAGTTTTTCCTGGACATCGTTATCTAGATCGATAGTAAGCTTCTCATTCATTAACTCTTCATCGTCCAATTCAATACTAAATTTCAGATTAATATCATCATCGTCCTTCTCCCAATTTAAATTCATAGATACAGCCTCAGCCTCTTTTTGTTTATTTAATTCTAATTTTAATTTACTCAAGAGATCATCTACATCATTCTCTTTAATATCTGGTATCTTATTTGCTTCTGTAGGAGTCGATGGTTGTTTACTGCATCCTTGTTTTGCAAGTCTTAAAAGTGAATTACATATAGGCAGAATGACGCTCGAGCGTCTGTTGAATGGTCTTGAACTGAATACCTCATCTAATTTATCAAAAAGGCACAATATTATATCCCAGTACCACTTTTTAAAGAGCATTTACAATTCCTTTATGAGAACCTAAAATTATAAAAATAAATTTTAAAAAAACTCGAAAAGTCTTTCACTTATAGTTGTATTTTATTGAGGGCTCCGTTCCCTTTACATTTTTTACAATTTCACTTAACCACTATGTCTCATGCTTATCTTAACCTATAATCGCTTCACCTTCTTATTATTTACAAGTTCTGAAATATTATCTTACTAGCTATTAACTATTATCTAGCAAGTGCGCGAGACGTTCCAGGGCTTCCGTTTCCTCTTACCATTACTCTTCAAGCTTTTCAAAGACACGCAACACTAATTTTCCTTATCCATATTTCAATTATGGTTTTCTCCTCCCCCATGCATTCTCTCTTGCCTTTTCTCTTCTAAGCTCTTCACCCACTTTTCCCCTAAGTCTTTCACTTATCGCATTTTTTCAAACAAAAGGTATCAATTAAATCTCAAGTAATTAAAACAAATGTTAACAATTAAACAGTTAGCAGTAAATAAGCAATATGGTAGTGGATGTTTCATTTTATATCAATTTAAAAAACTAACTTTTTAAAGCGTGGTATTTCGCTCTGATTTGCTCTCTTGTAAGGGGCAAAACCATTTTCTTTACACAAGCCTAATAAATTTTCGAATTGTAGTAGGTACGAGTCGAGTTGCTATCCACAGAAGAACTCCAATATAAGGCCGACTGATTTAGTTCTTCCTAGAACTACTGGCCCACGCAATTTCTCAGCGCACAAGCAGTGTCAACAATGCGTCGCCACAACACACCATTCGTCCAACGCCGAATTTAGTGCCACGGCCACTGCGAGGCAACCCCCGAAACTGGCCTTATATTGGAGTTCTTGTGTATTCCAGAAACGATGTTGATGTGGTTTTCTGTTCTTTTTCCTACACTGAGCGAAGAATTCCCGTGTAGTTTGGGTTTGCACACCAACAGTTCGGGTGGCTTCCTTTTTTTCAAACGAAGGTTTGGCCAAACAGCAGCACATGAGGTAGTGGGGCGCCCGCCCGAATACTTCGGGTGCTTGCACGGCTGATTCGAGTGGACAACCCCGTTGGAGGTTGCGCGCCAATTCTTCGTGTGAAAAAAGAAAAAACAGAAGCCACCCGAACTGTTGGTGTGCAAACCCGAACTACACGGGAATTCTTCGCTCAATATATTCATAAATTACAAAATTTACAAAAAACAAAAATTAAGTTAATTTATCTGTTAAAAAAGAAATTTTCTACCAAATTTCACGATTTTGGTGAGTATGATTAATAGGTTATGTCACGTCCCGTGACGTATATATATGTTAATATATTTATTTATATATTTATCTATTTGCATGCTTACACTAATAAATACTTAATAAATATAGAGCGAATATTGTGCACTGTGGAGTGTAGCTATATATATATATATATATAGTCAGCACTTTGTATGCTGTAGGATATAGCTATATATATATATATATATTCAGCACGAGAGTAGAGAATTAGAGATATAGAGTATAGACTATAGTAAGAACATTGTAATCCGTAGCGTACACTGTCTAGCTAGCCATAGACGCATAGACTATAGAGCACAAAAGCACGTGGAGGCTGGAGGACATAGCTATAGATATACTGAAAACATTGTAAGCCGTATAGTATACCTATATATACTCGTGACGTACGCGTATACACCGGCGTCCCAGCATACAGGGACGTCGCCATAGGCCCTATAAAAACTCAATGGACCAGCATGGGTCAATCATAAGCAAAGTGATAAGTTAGAAGTTATAGTTCACCTCTTCTCTATTTTTCTACGATTTTCTCCGATTCGACTGTCCAGTGTCTAGTGTGTCAAACCGGTATCTCTCGTGTACAGTGTGTGTGCCCTTGTGACAGTGTTGTGCACCGGGAAACCCGAATTTGGGATTTCCCATCTTTGGAATACTTTGAACCAATTCCAACCTAAACTGGACCCACTATTATCAACCATTGGAACACTTTGAATACCAATTAAGGATCTACCAAAATCTTGGATATCCAATTCATAATAAGGTGCACAACCCCTTCTTCCACACCATTACACAGACCATCTAGATAAAATTTGATTCTTCAATCGAATCAATAACCTGTGAGTCCACATACCAATAACTCTAATTTCATTTATCTAACTCCTTTGGGCCCTAATATATGAGTATCCTTTATTTTAAAGCTCCTGGCCAAGGATTAGAGACAAGTCTACAAGTCTTCCTTCAGCTTCTTGTGCTAAACTCTTTTAATCAATACATTTTAACTGTAATTATTTATAATAAATTGTTGAAACTCATCTATAATTTATTTATTGGCTACTCTTTCCTCTTCCCTGTGCGAGATCTTCGATCTCAACTAAAACGAGGAACCTAATTAAAAAGGAAAGTATTTTGCGTTTTCCATGACGTAATAGTTACGATCGAATTTTTCTTTAAATTTATAATTAACATAGAAAATAGGAATACGAGAAAAGGGGAAAATCAATATTTTGCAAGTATTTCAATATGTGTCTACATATGCTGGCAGCGCCGTGTATGCACGGAGAAACCTTCTGCTGCACTATTTGTTACAAATCACACTATTTTCAACTATTTTTTTGCAATGGAGGGACTGACCTGAACTTTTCTAATATTTACATACCACTTTGAGTAGTTTTTTGTACCTGTTAGGAGAATTTCAATATTTTTTGGAATAAAACCTAAAAATATTCCATTTATATCTGCAGAAGATTGCAGTATTTACAAAGAAATATGCTCTCTTAAAATGAACTAGTGAAATCTCACTGATTTCCAGTGAAATCTCACTGGTTGAAATAGCCAGAAGTGTGTCAATGACAATCAGTTAGAATTCACTGGTTCATTCAGTGGAGTTCCGGGACTGGTTTAATCAGTGAGGTTCACTGGTTTCTCAAAACCAGTAGTCATCACTCATCTGGTCGTACGTCTTGTTGCCTGTCAGCTGTTTAGGTATGGCACTTATCATTCATCACTATTGTGGTAACAGTTATAAAATTATCTTTTCAAAACCGCACTTTACTTTCACAAAAATAAAAGAAGGCCAGGCTGCAATATAATGGTATATAATATGTTGCACCTAATTGTGGGAATACCCGTCGTTATGTCAACGTTTCGCGTCGCTCAAAGTCAAACCCAAGTGGCCAGGGGCCTTCCCACTATCAAGCGAAAGGTATTATACCCCCTGCTCATTGCAGTCAAGCGCCAAATATTCATAACACAAAAACTAGTACACAATAAGGTTCGTTTTCACTCGAGAAATGCCTAGACCTGACCGGCGACGCGCGCGTACCAGACGACTGGAGGTTCATGTCTTGCCCGCGTGGAGCGCTATATCACTGGTTCAATCTATCACTTGGCGCCTCTGATAGAATCTGTAGCGCTATTTTAGTTGAGTAACTTACTTGTTCACCCAGTCAAAGTGGAAAAATCACTGGTTCACCAGTGATAATTCAAAATACTGATTCAACCAGTGACAATTTCACTGTTTCAGTTTAAGAGAGTGTAGTAACGTCGAGAGGGACCGACGCACCGACTTAGTAAGTTACCTAGTACAATTGGTATAATTGGATTATAAAAAAAAAGAAAACTCCAACACGCGCTGCACGCTTTGAAGGTCACGCCTTTACATAGGCACACTCACACACTATTGAACTAGAAGTCACACTTACATAATTATATTATTTATCTTAATTATACACATTAAAAACTACACAACTACTTATGTGGGCGTCCGCATGAAAAGGGCACTTATGACCGGTTCTAGTTTAGAAGATATTCGCGTTTTTCTAATTTGAGGTCAAAATTATAATTTTTGAGTTTGAGCGGTGGATGATACTGAGACCTATAGTGAATTAATTGGGACTATACCGAAAAACGGTTTTCTGAAGTTCCAACTTGAAAAATGCCCCGGTGACTCATTTTTTAACTTAGAGGGTTCATTTTGGGCCTGAAATTCAGGGAATTCATCCAGCGTAACTCCATACAGGTGATAAGGGTCCTTTTCATGCGAACGCCCGCATATTCTTGTCAAACATTATGTTATATTGTAAGCTGCAACAGAAAAAATTGGGTGAAATTTCACTGATTAAAATCGTGAGAATGTAGTCACTGAGAGTCAGTGAATGAGCACTGAATGAATCAGTAAAATGGCTTCACTGATTTATTCAGTAAGCCTTCTCTTCTTTTGATGCTGGTACCATCGGAAATTACGTATAATAAACTAAATATGTTTTCAAAATCTATTTTTTTTTAGAAAAATCACTCGCGGAAATGATTCCAAATTATGACTAAAACTGCTGCAAATCACGAGATTAAGTCAACACATAGTAATCAGGTATCAAAGTTGCGAAATAAATAAAAATGTCACATCGACGGTCACTGCACTTGAAACATTTTGTTCGAATTTTTTAATAATACATTCACACATACAACTGTGCGATACTTTTATTCATATTTCTCTATTTCATAAAACAATACAATAGCTCACTGAGCTTGATCAGAACAAATTAGGCGATAGAAGATAGGTAAGGAGCATTCTGGACCACTGTTTCCGTACGATTAGAAAACTTGCGGTTAGAATGTAGAGAGCAGAAACTTTGTGTCGCTCCGTGTTATGACTCAAGAATGAGACTGGTTTTCTATAGATTCCTGAACTGGCATTGACCGACATTGTAGAAGGGCACTTGTTTTTTGTGCACTTGCACTTGTTCCGTACAATCAAGGGGTTAGGGTCAGTCGCAAGACCAAAAAAAAAAACGATTTTTTAAAGAATTTTTTTTTAAAACAGGTTTTATTACTTATTGACAAATGTTCTACAGTTCGAATAATATATATTAAAAGAAGTTACAGTAATTTTTTAAGGTAACAATATCGATAAACAATCATGTTATAGTTAATCTGCCAGAGATCCAAAAAAAGGTGTTTTGCGATGCGCATCGTAACTCATGACTGGATCATCCGAAACAAAAAATACAACGGGATTAGTTAAAAAACGATATTCCCTTGTACTTGAACGTCGAATTGAAATTTCAATTTTCAAGAAAATGGCGGATGTGTAAACACAAAATTGTTATTTTCCCTGAAAAAATCACTCATTTTTCAGTTAAAAAAAAAAGAAAAATTATAAATTTAAATATCAATCGTTCAAGAACTTCAGAATGATGTTATAAATAACTGATTAAAATTTGGTAATGATCGGTTGAGCCATTCTGGAGATATCATGCGCACCGACTTCAAAAACGTTGTTTCGAGAAAAACGTGTTCAAAGCTTTGAGTATGGTATAAAAAAATTAAAATATAAATTAAAATATCGATCGTTCAATGACTTCAAAATTATATTAAAAATAACTGATTAAAATTTGGTAATGTTCGGTTGAGCCATTCTGGAGATGTCACGCGCACCGGCTTCAAAAACGTGGTTTCGACAAAAGCGCGTTTTAGTATACACCCCAAGTCCCATAGAGGCCCGTTCGGGTTTGTAATTCCTAGAACTGCTGGCCCATGCAGTTTCTTGGGGGACAGGGGAGAGATGGCTGTGACTTCGCCTCTGAAGGGACGCAGTGCACTACTACTGGCAACAACCACTTTACGATACAAAGCAAACAACGCGACGTGTGCACAGCTCAGCGTTCTAAGTTAAGTTGGGTAAAGCGACAGACCGCGCGAGGCACCTTTGGTTAAAGTCGTGTATCTTCGTAAGTTATGCTCCGATTTCGATAAAAATTTAACACAACATTTTTGAAATGTTGTACTTTCAGAAAATGCAATGAAAAAATAATTGATTTTTTGAAAATCCTGACTGACCCTAACCCCTTAATGAACTTGCGGCTAGAATGTGGAAGGCAGAAGCATGGTATCGCTCCATGTTATGACTCAATAATTAGATTAATTTTCTATAGATTCCTGCACCGACATTTACCGACATTGAAGAAAATTGTGTGACACACTCTCTTGAAGAAAAAATGTTACGTGTATATGCGTACACGTATGCGGAAGTTTGTTTGACGTTTCAGCTTATAATATGATGAGAAGAGGAAGCAATTATGAAGATTCTTATATAATAATTATGATAATAAAACCAAAAATTTTGCTAGAAATGCTAGCGTCTGCACGAGCTTGTAACATGATATGGAGATAAGAGTTCTGTGAGAATGGTGCGAACAAATTCTTTGTTTTTTTTCATCCTTAAGTATTTTTCATTGGAATTTCTATGCTAGACTAAACAATGCCAAGCATTCGAAACCTGCGCTAAGCTGTATCTAAGGAATTTTTTTAATTGTGAGTTGTTATGTGTCAATTCGCTGAAATAAGATATAATGAAATAATGTTGCGTGATAGTTTTTAGAACTTCTATCGGTATAGGACATAACTTATATTAAAAGCGTATCTATATGAGTTTCATATTTCATACAAAATGATCTAAACGTGTCAGGTGAACAGCATTCCTTAATGATGATGTCATCCTAGTTCCGGGAATCCTTATCTACAGGGTTACCATATTTCGTCAATATTGAGACTACTCTCTTAAAATGAACCAGTGAAATCTCACTGATTTCCAGTGAAATCTCACTGGTTGAAACAGCCAGAAGTGTGTCACTGGCAATCAGTGAGAATTCACTGGTTCACTCAGTGAAATTCCGGCACTGGTTGAATCAATGAGGTTCACTGGTTATCAGTACCAGTAGTCATCTGGTCGTACGCCTTGTTGTCTGTCAGCTGGTTAGGTATGACACATATCATTCATCATTATTGTGGTAACAGTTGCAAAATTATCTTCTGAAAACCGCACTTTACTTTCACAACAATAAATGAATGCCGGGCTGCAATATAATGGGATATAATATGTTGCGTCTAATTGTAGGAAGGCCCGTCGTTATGTCAACGTGTCGCGTCGCTCAAAGTCAAACCCAAGTGGCCAGGGGCCTTCCCACTTTCAAGCGAAATATATTATATCCGCTGCTTATTGCAGCCAGGCGCCAAAATATTTATAACACAAACACTAGTACACAATAAGGTTCGTATTCACTCGAGAAATGCCAAGACCTGACCGGCGACGTGCGCGTAACAGATCACTGGAGGTTCATGTCTTGCCCACGTGGAGCGCTATATCACTGGTTCAATCTATTATTTGGTGTCACTGGTGTATTCAGTAACGCTATTTTAGTTAAGTCACTTACCGATTCATCCAGTCAAAGTGGGAAAATGACTGGTTCACCAGTGATAATTCAAAATACTGATTCATACAGTGACAATTTCACTGGTTCAGTTTAAGAGAGTATATTGATGCTATATATAAGAGACGAAACCTGCACAAACCTGAATATAAGAAATTTTTTAAAATTTGAATGGTATGTGTCAATTCACTAAAGTCAGATTTAATAAACCAATGTTACGTAATAGTTTCTAGAACTTTTAGCGGTGTATGAAATAACTTATATTAAATGCTTATTGTAATGGTGTCATATTAAATTTAAAATGGTTTCTAATTCCGTAAAACTGACTCATGGCCCCTTTGATGCGCGCCCACATCATATGCCAGAGATGCCATATTTTATATAATAATAAACAATTTCTTATAAAGAAAATTGCATTCAGATGACGTCATCATAATTATAATACAACATTTCCGTGAAATTAATGTTCAATATGAAATTATATTAGAACACGGGAAAAAATACGCATACAAGCTGTTCATCGATACCAGCTGATTACTTCACTCATTGAAAAAACATAAATGAAATAAAGAATCGTATTTTTATTTAAAACAGCTTCACACCATATGACTTGCATATTCCTTTTTCTAAAATTTATTAAAATTTTGTTTCTATAAATTGAGAAACCATTGATGCCGAACTTTAGACAATCCCTATACATAAATTTTCAAAGATAACTTAGTAGTGCAGCAATTCAGATTTGCTCACGCAAAAAAACAATTCTTATAACACGTCAATTTCAAACATCTTCAGAATCAAAATTTTCCAAATTCGTTGTCAAGGAGATTTTTTCTTTTGGTTCCATGATGTTTTCACATTGAATCGGTTTTCATAATTTAAACAAAAAATTCTGTAAGACAGTCAAATCTTCATTTTTCCGTGAAATAAATAATAATTTTTTTTAATAATTCAGTTTTTAAATACATAAAAGTGTTATATAATTTGGAATTACTTATGCAACTATTATGAGAATCATCGAGTGCCAACCATTTTACATATGATTTATTTCCAAGCTTTCTTACTACACTGAGTGAAGAATTCCCGTTTAGTTCGGGTTTGCACACCAACAGTTCCGGTGACTTCCTTTTTTTCTGTTTTCAAACGAAGGATTGGCGCGCGCGTACGACTAAGTCGTGCGAACACTCCAACCATTCAGGTGCTCACCCCAAACCGCAGCACCTCAGGTTGTGGGGTGCTCGCACGAATACTTCGGGTGCTTGCACGACTGATTCGGTCGATTCGAGTCGTCAACCGCGTTTGACGTTGCGCGTTCGCCGTTTGCACATGTATTATTAAAGTTATTCGTTCATTAATGCTTAGAATAAATCAAGTTGCTCAAATTTAAAAGCACACAAAACATTTAAACATAAGCTTTTTAGAATTGTTCTTGAAAAATTATTCTCAGTATTATTTATTATTCATCTTATTAATAAAATTTGAGTTTAATACTTTCATGAATGTTCACACAATCTATATGTATTGAGGTGATCTAAAAAACTTGTTTCGAGCTAGAGGGCAATTATTCCTCCAAAACCCTGCAAAAGTTTCCATTGCCGAAGAAAGAAAATCTGTATTTTTTTTCGAAATTCCGATATTAACAACAGCCAACAGCCATACCACGCTGAAAAAACCAGTTCTCGTCAGATCACTGAAGTTAAGCAGCGTTGGGCGCGGTTAGCACTTGGATGGGTGACCATTCGAGAAAACTGAGTGCTGTTGGCACATCGTGGGTGTGGTGAGCCCACACTTGTAGTTATTTACTACAAGTTATCAACCTAGAAACACTACCCGAATCGGGTAGTGTCACGCCTACCCCGAAAGGGAAATGGCTTAATGGCATACAACACATGCCACCGAGCACTTGAAAATCCCATAAATGTTTAACATGGGAAATTTTTCGATTTTTGTAAAATTGGACTGATGCTTCAGGGTTTGATAAAAAATTTTCAAATTTTTTAAGGATTGAAGAAGAGTGTTTATGGAATAAAACTGTATCAAAAAATTTAAATTTTAACCTTCCCTGAACCTCCCCCCTACAATGCCCCAAATATAACCCAAAAATAAAAAAATACATTTTAACGTATTATTGTTAATTTTCAGCATTTTCTGCCGTATTTTTCAATACAAATAAATACTATTTAATAATTTGAATATCCCTGGTGACTTGTTAAACAATTTTTAATTTTTTATATGAATAAAACTTATTTAAACAATTATTTTTTCCAATAAAAGTAAAAAATAATCGTACTTTCTGAATGAAATATAAGTTGGTCACTGATTGGGGATGGTTGTTTAAACAATTATTTTTCCCCAAAATGTTTTTAAAGTGGTATTTTCTGAATTAAACATAATATTGAATGATTTTGAGGAGTAATAAATTCTGCTGAAAACATTATGTCATTGTTTAAACAATGAATTATTATTTCCTTTCAAATTTTCTGCAAATTGAACAACTCTAAAAAGCTTATATTTAAATTTTTGGTGTGCTTTCAAATTTGAGCAACTTGATTTATTCTAATTAATAATGAACGATTAACTTTAATAATACATGCGCAAACGTCGAACGCGCAACGTCAAATGTGGTTGACGACTTGAATCGACCGAATCAGTCGTGCAAGCACCCGAAGTATTCGGGCGGGCGCCCCACTACCTGAGCTGCTGCTGTTTGGGGTGAGCACCTGAATGGTTGGGGTGCTCCTTCTCCTCTTCCTCCTCCTCCTCTTTCTCCTCCTCTTTTCGTATATAAACTCTGATTTCATGAATAAGCAATTAATCAAGTTACAACAGTAGTAACAAAATGTCTTCCATGTGTCCCAATTGTCTCAAAACTTATTCACCACTTGATAATTTGAAAAGACGTGAGAAATACTTTTGCATAGCAAAGAATCTCATGTTTGATGACGAATCCATTAATCAAAATTCAAAGATACCTGAGACTATAGGAACAATTATGCAAGACAGAAGTAAGCAGGCTGATGAGGCTAGTAAAGCAATTCGACAGAAGCATACAATTTTTAAATGTGATAAGGTTCAAGCTATCCAAGAAACATGTAAACAACGATACTTGCCACTGAAGAAAGTGGTACGCATTTCTCAGAATGTTGAACATGAAGTAGAACCATATGTTAAGAAGCAGAAGGTAGTAGAAGAAGAATTTAGTAAAAAGGCCAGTTCTCCATCCGTGACAGTCAGCAGTAAAGATGATGCTAATGGTGATGACGGAGAAAAAAAGAAGGGCGAAGATGATGATGCTGATGATGATAATGATGATGAAGATAAGAATGATGATGATTCTGAAAGAGAATTTTCCTCTGAATATGAAGTGGAAGCAAAAGAAACAGCAAAAATGTCAAAATACTGGAACGATCCAAACATATTGGTAGATTGATTGCGATTATTTTTACAATCACAAGCAGCTGGAAAGGGAAATAAATGCACATACCACCATTTCAATCATTAATGAAATGAGAGATGCTGGCATTATTGAATACTATGTGTAATAGCTGATGTTAATACTTTAAAAGTTAGTTTAGTCTTTTTTCAACTGTCAAATAAACATTTGATTTATAAAAGGAGGTGTTTCGGGTTTCAATCGTGTGCAAAACTACGAATCTCTTGTCGGCGTTTCGTGAACATTGCAATTCACTTCTTCAGGGCTAACCTGAAACTGAAGTTTTAGATTATGTTGTTCTTATATATTCTCTCTACGATGCCTGTGATTGGCCAGAGCGCACCACTGTGCAGACTGGTCCAACTTCATTGGCCAGTCAAGTCTTTTTAAAAAAAATCCCGGGAGGACGGAAAGCCAAATCGGATTGGTATTATGTATATCCATTGTCACTATTGATGTTATTAGGGTGTTTTAAGATTTCGATTGCTTCTCTGTTTTCTTGGAAAAATATTGTATGTTCTTGCGATGACGGATGTTTTGTCAAATAAAATGCTATGTCCTGTTTTGATGTGATGCTCAGCTAGTGCTGATTGTGTGAAATGTTTTAGCCTAACTTTACTCTCATGTTCCTTCACACGTTGGCTTACCGCCCTCCCGGTTTCTCCAATATAGAATACACACATAAAAAACTTTTCAATCATAATTTATAGGGCATTTAAGTCAAAGCGCGGCACCACATCCCACTCTTCGCTACTCTCTCTGAGCCATTACGCTATTAAGCCATTAACACGTGCTTGCGATAACTTCTGGTGCTGACAACCCTATCCTGAATCACAATGACGAATCCTTCCATTTCTGGAAATGGGACGCCCTTTTTCGGCCAAATATTGGATGCCTCACTATCCTCTTCATGTTCATCTAATGTTTTGGGGTGCTCGTCGTGGATAGCTTTTTATTTCCATATTGCGTTTCTAGTTCCTTTTTGGTTTCTGCCCTGAAATTCAAGGTCTCCTCTAAAAACAAATTCAAGGGCTCCTCTGTGCACAAATTCAAGGGCGTGTAATCGAGACCAGCTTCACAGATGGTTTCGAAAAACGCAATATCTCGCTTTTTCTTAAAATAGTCTCACAAATGTATAGCTTGTGATTTACTCAGTTATACAACATCTACAATGCCCCTGCCCCCTCTACGCCGTGGCAGGACTACCCTTTCAATCTCCGAATCACTGTGGTGTATTCGATAATGGGTCATTATAACGCGGATGGTTCTATTGATCCTTCAAGGTCGGCGTTCGACCATTTGATAAGCCCAAAGAAGTACGTGAGGATAGGGATGGCATACACTGTAAAAAATTTCTGTTATAAACTTCCAATAAATATATTGGAAGCTTATTTCCGAAACGTAAGGTATCGCTGAAATACATGATGTTGTAGTTTCCAAATGCTGGTATTGGCGGGCTACATGGATTGTAATTTTACAATATCTCATAGAGTTCGCGCTACAATACATGGATTTAAAGGCTCGACGGTAACTCCATGAATTACAAAACTTACAATACATATATTGCAATTTAGTCATTCCCATACAGTGTTTGCAATTTTACTTTACGCTTGTATTGTAGAAGTGTTGTAGAATCCCAAAAAATGTTAACAGTGTAGGTTTTGATTGCCCTGATCTTGTTTGCCGATCTGAGTCTTGTACTAAAAGGCAGTACATAATATTTTCTTAATTATCGTATGCTGAATACCCCCAGACTCAAGAATACCCAGATGTCATTCTCGTTCTCGTTCTCATTCTCTAGCTCTGCGGTCCCTAATTCTCCTCTGATTAAATACACTGTTCTGCATTTATCTAATCCAAACCCATGTGGATGTCATTGTAAAACTGCCTTGTAACAATGGAGCACTTGATGCAGTTTCTGATTTGAACTAGCGTATAGCTTCAGGTCATCTATGCACAGAAGATGGGTCAGATGATGACCATCCTTATTATCATGTCTTTTGAACCCATGATTATACTATTTAGTGATGATGCATATCGTGCGAACGCTACGATAAACAGCCGATCCGATCCATCTGCTCAGTAAATCTATTTTTATTTTCGTACCTTCAATGGGTAATTTATTCCTTATAGGGGTTGTATTTACAGGTAATTTGTATGCTCGCGAGAAATGTTAAATTTCGAACAGAGTTCGATCGGGAAATAAAAAAAGAAGAAACGACCGATCATGAATGATCAGTGAAAATTGTCGGCTTGACATGAATCACTACTATTTAGTGTTTCGCTCAATGGGTTCAACGCTAAACAAAAGCATAATGCACAGAAGGAGTCTGCTTGAAAGATACCCGTCGTAATGCGTATTAATATAGTTATCCTTGGCTGCTCATGACCAAAATATTTGATTCTTGTACCACAAAGCATCATCGCGAGACTTAGAAAGTCGATGATGCGTGGGCAGATTTTGTAAATTTTTAAGACTTCAAGCAAATAGTCATGTGGTATAGAAGGAAACGCTTGATTTTAGTCAATGTATGCATATGCAGGTTTCTTTTATGTTTACGTTCTTGCGTCATGGTTACAGCGTCTATGGCGTCTAGATCTTTACTGCCCTCGAGTTTTTCCAACATCCTTTTTGTTCTTCTGTAAGGAATAAGAATGTCATTCTCGTCGCAGAGAGAATATACAATATCTGTAATTACAGCTGTAAGGCTCTTATAAATTGTTGGAAGACAGGCTATCGTTTAAAATTCAGATGGACTTTGAGCGTCTGGTTTTTTTAGGCAACATATACGTGGTACATTTGAGCATAAAGCCTGGCATCAGATCTGGATTTTCGATGATCTCTTGTAAACACCTTGCCAACGCAGGATGCACACTCGTCAGGTACTTGTACCAGAAATGGCACCATCTTCGGACTTGGGGCTTTCCAGTTGCTTGCCCTTTTCGAAACCGTTGAATCGCCTGAGTCTGTGATGTTAGTAGGCAGTCAGTCAGCTATCTATTTAAATTATGGAACTTCTATATTCTGCTGTTTATTTTGCTTTACACTCATTCCACGATAAAACTGTCTATCATCTGTCTGAAAAATTCGATTTTGCTTTCTTCTTGCACTACTCTTATCACATCTACGCAGTCTAGCAGTAATAACATCATTATTGCTGGTGATAATACCTCAATGTATCGAGGATGGATGTTTTAAACGCCCAGAGGGGCGTCTTTTAGGCTACACTGCGAGCCCTTTGCTCTTTTGCATCACGTTTCTGCCACTATCTCTCGCACTACGCAATCCTCATGGGTACCTCTGCGGCGACATTAATCATCGCGAGCATAAGGTCACTCATATATTTTATATGGATGACCTGAAGATCTATCCATCTGCATTCTGAAGCGAAGAAAGATCACTGGCGTTTCCGTGGACCCTGAGCTTGTTGATATAAGTGTTATTAGACTTCTTGACGCTGGAGAGACCTATACATACCTGGGCGTGCCTCAAAGCTGCATTCAAGACGCAAAACCAGTGAAGGAGTCTCTCCAAAGCATATACAAACGCCTTTTTCGACAGATTTGGTCTTCAAATCTATCGGCGTTGAACAATATATCTGCGAATAACATGCTTGCCGTCCCGGTTCTACTCTACTCGTTTGGGGTGGTTCAATGGACAAAGGATGAGCTTGCGGCCCTTGATACCGCCACGCGTAAGATCATGCATATGCAGAAGAGCATGCTTATCAATTCGTCCGTTTTGCGATTATACATCCCACGGTGTCAAGACGGGCGCGGACTTCTGAATCTCCAATGTCTTCATAAGCGAATTGTTCTCAGTACAGCTTACATCGTTGCAAATGGAAGAGATCCTCTTCGAAAATGTTCAGGAATCACGAGATGATTGGCAAAGGAGCGTTCATTTACAAAGACGCCGAGCAGGCGGCCGAGACCCTTGGTCTGAATTTTTACATCAGAAATAAATAAAGTGCATCACTCTATCTAGATAGAAGGCAATCTTTTGCTTTCCTCAGATCATCAGGACTTAATTTAGGTACAGAGGGTTTCATTTTCGCATGCTAGGATTGTGTCATTTCCACCGTAGTATACCGTGGCCACATTTTACGTCAAGAAGTTCCCAGCGATAGGTGCAGAGCGTTTCATGAAAACGCTGAGTACCTAGAACACATACTATCCAGGTGTTTCTGTCACATGGGAACGACGTATGTCTACAGACACAATGCGGCCCTAACAGTGCCAAATTTTGTCGTACTACGATTTTGGGATAGCAGTCTCCATTGCACAGTCGTGATCGAATTCTCGGCTCCAGCCGACTACAACATCACTGCCAAGGAGAAGGAAAAGGATGAGAGGTATCAAAAAGTTAAAAGGGAGTTGCAATGACTGTACCCAAAATATTCGATTAAAGTAATTGTCCTTGTAATCGGTGCTCTCGGAGGTGCGAAATTATCACTGGCTCCTAACCTCAAAGCCATACCCGCTAGCTAAAAACATTTCAAGGCACTTGCGAGATGTATGCAGAAAGCTGTCCTCCTTGGGTCGCTCCGTTCCCTCAAGACACACGAGAGTTTCGTCGGTCTGTCATTGTGATTTCGTCGTACCCTGTGGCGACCCATATCACGGTCGCGAGACGTGGCCATAGGTGTGATTTACCGCGGTTTTACTGTGAGCCGGTGTCATTTTGATAGATGGAAGTTGCTCACAGTGGGACCCTGCGGTTGTTGTTAACCCTTTTTTTTAAATTATATACATATATATATATATATATATAATTATAGCATAATATATTTCTCGCATGAGACACGTAAAACACATCTCCATACAAAAAATGAAATAAGTAGACCTAATGAATTCCGCGTTAGGCGTATTCACAGGGCCATTTTGAGTAAAAATGGCTACATTTTCATGTTTCTGCATATCAACGTCCCGATAATATTTTTCTCGGAGTTCTTACTATTTTCCCTTGCATGAGACACGTAAGACACAAATATGTGCAGAAGATGAGATCGGTGGACCTAGCATTTTTTGTCTCTAGGCGTGCTAACAGGGATATTTTAAATAAAAAAGCCTAAATTTTTATGTAATTACATAGCAACGCTATGGTGAGTATTTTTATCAGGGTTCTCACTATTTTTCCTCGCATGAGACACGTAAGAGACATACACATGAAAAAAGTTCAGGGCCATTTTGAGGCAAAAGACCTAAATTTTCCTGTAATTACATAGCAACATCTTCTCTCCCTAGGGATCACGGGACCTTGGAGCTGATGGGAGGGCTTGCGGGCCTCATCGGACTTTAGATCTGTAATAGGTGAACCAGAGAGGCTGCATCGCGAGGTGTAGCTATTCTGGGGAACTGACGGACTCTAGTCAGAGGGACTTGAACTAAGGAGCGATCCTTCCAGGGGGTAATAGCAAAGCCTCCTGGAATATCGAGGGCGCGGGTTCTCGTGCTCCCAAGCTACAACGTGATCACCGTGTCAAGGGCTAAATGGCACCAGAGTTAGCAGATCCTTGAACACCCCGGCCTGCCCTCCTCAGTAGAAGCGGACAAGCCGGGGTCACAAAGGAGGTGTCTTCACGGAGATTTTGGGACAATAGGTCAAATCCCATAGTATGTAGACCTGCCCCATGCAAGCGGGGTTCTGCGGGGGGGGGGGGGGGGTGTTCCTTATTTCCCTAGCTTCTCGTGGGATCAAAATGAGCACAGGTAAGATAGAACGAAACAAAAACAATGAGGGGCCCGTTTCGAGACCCTCTTCTAACCCACCGCCAAAAGTGGAAAGCACCTTAGGGGGCAATCCACCAGAAGAAAGAAGAAAGAGGAAGAAGAGGCAATGTAGCGGAGCACAAAGAAAGAAAGACCGCAAAGCGCGGCTAGCAAACAGCAGCAGAGGCACCCCACAGGGGGCAGTGGCTGCGGAAACTTCACCTGGACCGATTCCTCAGGCTTGTCCTATAGGCAAGAGGAGGAAGTACTCCAGAGAAACTTCCACAAACTGGGAGCTGAAACGGCACAAGGGCCTGGAAACAAAGGGCCTCACTTTCGCGCAGATGGCAGACATCTGGCCGCAAGGCTTGGTAGTAGAAAGAACTCCAAGGTTTAGGCTCAAGGAAGGTATAAACCTGGAGGTCAAAGGGTATGGAGTGTCTGCATAGGTACCGCCGAGCGACCGTACTGATTCCCAGCACTCCCGAGAATCCGACGACCGTTCTGAAGCGCCTGAGCTTCCAGGACCCGACTCTACGAACCGATTCGTGGAAGGTGTATTCCGACAGGCAGGGGCCAGGCTGAAGGGGAGAGGCTGGATTCTAGTTGTTGGTCTTCCCGAATCCTCAATCAGAGCCCTTGGGGCTCTGGATTACCGAACCTATCGGATGGCGGGCAGGGTTACCATCCGGGTGACCCAACTGGGATCCCTAGGGAGACCAGAAGCGTGGGGAGGTGCCCGGAATGAGCCCTTCAATGGCTGATACGGAAATCCCGATGATGCAGATTAATTTGCACCACAGCAAAGGCGCCTCGGTGGTTCTAGCCAGATGCATGTCAGTGACGCAGACAGGACTTGCCCGAATCCAAGAAACTTTGTAACACAGGAAAGGATTGTCAGGGTGTGGTACCATATATAAGGGGCTGCGAGAAAAAACGCCAAGGGCATGCATAGCCTTCAAGGGTATGGATGTGATCTTGATGACTCAACTCTGCTCCAGGGATCTCACCGTTATTAAGGTGAGACTCAGGGCAGAAGCGGAGAAAGGCTAGAGGTGGTTATTGCCTCGGCTTATTTCCCCGGGGATGCTAAGGGACCCCCGCCTCCCAGAGAGGTGAAGACTCTAATTCGGCACTGCCACGAGAACAGGATTCCTCTGCAGTTTGGCTGTGATTCAAACTCTCACCATACGGTGTGGGGAGCACAAACATCAATGCCAGAGGGAGAGATTTAATTGTATATCTAGCGGGTGCTGAGCTGGAGATTCTGAATCGAAGTGATACAGTAAGGTTCTGGATTTTACTCTTTGCTCGGATGAACTGAGGGGCAAGGTAGTGTGCTGGGGAGTTTCCGATGAGGAGTCTCTCTCGGACCACAAATATATATATTGTTTCAGTTCACCCTAGGACAACCGGCGGTTTCAAACATCAGACACCCCAGAAATTCACTTTGAGACTCATATAAAGAGGAACTCAAAGGGAGGCTTGGAAAGGAAAGGAGGCAAAAAGAATTAAATTGCCTTCAGACTGCGACATCTATAAGAGAGCCCAGTATGAATACAATAAAAATATAAGAAAGTATAAACAGGAACACTGGAGTGGCTTCTGCAAGGAATCGAGAGACATTCCGGAAACAGCGAGGCTCCACAATATACTGGAAAAACCCAGAAGCTCGCTTCGGGCTAATAAGGCTCGATAATGGTGAATTTGCTGAAGATGAAGAAGCAACGCTGAATCACCCGATGGAAGTTCACTTTCCGGGTTTTCAGCGAATCCGAACCGTCCAAGAGGAACAAGGCTGGGGCCAAGAAATGGAGAAGGTCGATTGTAATTTCGCCGCCAAGGTCGTTAATAGCAAAAAGGTGGAATGGGCCGCAGGTTCCTTGTGTCCCTCTAAATCACCAGGGGCGGATGGCCACTATCCAGCGCTTTTACAAAATGGCATGCATTTCGTCGTCCCTCCACTGGCGAAATTATTTAGGGCAAGCATTGTCTTAAAACACGTGTCATCGGCATGGAAGGATGGTAGAGTGGCCTTTATTCCCAAACCTGGGAAGGAGGATTACAGAGCTGCAAAAGATTTCCGCCCTGTCGCCTTAACGTCTTTTATCATGAAGTTGTAGGAGAAGCTGGTCGAGAGATATATCAAGGATAAATGGCTTTTAGCCTCGCCGCTGCACAGAGGGCAGCATGCGTTTCAGGCAGGGTGCTCGGTAGAAAATGCGCTGCATGCTGTCGTGGAAAAATTGCAGAACAGCTGGAATCCAGATAGGAAGCTGAATAGGAAGCATGCTACGCCGGTGGAGACTGGAAACCAGACGGGGCGAAGGCCTAGATAGGGGAATAGCACCACGGGGTAGCCCACAGAGGGGTGTTCTGTCGCGCCTCCTGTGATGCATTGTAGTTGACGGCCTCCTTCGTAGGCTAAATAAAGAGAGGTGCTATACCCAGGGCTATGCGGATGACTTTGTTATCCTATTCAGTAGAGCTCTGCAGAAAGCAGAGTGCGAAAGCTCAGTGCTCTCAGTAAATCCGGAAAAGACCAGCCTGGTCATCTTCACGAGAAATTACAATGTGCCGAAAGTTAACGCTCCTGTATTCTGTGATGGGAGGCTTACGTTTTCACATTCGGTTGAATATCTGGGAGTAATCCTAGATATCAAACTGAACTGGTCGAAGTACCTGGAGTCCCAATGCAGGAAGTATGTCATGACTTTTTGGATGTGCCGGAGAGCCTTTGGGTTGACACGGGGTCTAGGGCTTAAAATGCTTGCATGGCTCTACTCTGCTGTCCCTAAACCAAGGATCCTATATGCGGCCGTGGTCTGGTGGACACGGGCGGCACTTAAAACGATGCAGGACAGGCTGCGACGATTACAGACGCTAGAGTTTAGGGGTTTGACGAGATCAATGAGGACTACACCCACAGCGCAGATAGGATTCATGCTCTGTGAAGAACCCCTACATGTTGCGATAACTGCAAGGGCGGCACACGCGATGGTCCGCCTAGCAAGAGTAAATAGATGGACTCGGGGGGACTAGGCACACTAGGCTCCTAAGTGACATCAGCACACTGCCTATTCTAGAGATGAGGCAAGATAAAATAACAAAACGCTTTATTTTCACCATAGTCGTCCTTCGCTGTGCTGAAACATTAATAGAAGAAAACGCTGCTGGAAGGCAGATTACGATCTGCTCGGATAGCCAAGTGACATTAACTGCAGTAGGGAAACCAAACATAATATCAGAACTGATCTGGGAATGCAAAATGGCATTAAACCAACTTGCAGAAAAAAGTGGCTCTCATATGGGTCAAAAGCTGGATCCGAACAAAGTGCCGGGAATACTGAGAACAAATCCAGGGTTGCCGACAGGCGAAATTCATCCTGGGCTATACGTTCAAGATGGATAGAGCCAGGGAAATCTTGGGCTCACCCACGAAAGACATAAGGACAGTGGTTCAGATGCTAACTGGGCATAACCACTTGAATTATCATATGCACAAAATGGGGCATATGTAACCTCTCGACAGAGTGCAGGAGATGCGGCAGGGATGATGAAACATACCTGCATGTATTATACCAGTGCCCAGCATCAGCTAGGCTCAGGCAGCAAACCCTTGGGGCCCACTTCATGGAACCTGAGGAAATTATAACGCGATCAGTAGTTGACACACTAGGCTTCACCAAAAGGTCTGGGGTAAACTACTGAGAGCGAATAGTTAAGAGTGTGGCACAATAGGCTTCATATCTTGAGCGCCAGGGGAGCTCCAAGGGGCTTCCCGCCCGTTTTAAAACTAACTAACTAACTAAACCAACTAACTAGCAACGTTTTGATGAGTATTTTTTTCAGGGTTCTCACTATTTTTCCTCGTATTAGACACATAAAATACATCTACATGCAAAATATGAGGGCGATAGACCTAGTACTTTTTGCTCTAGACGTGTTCATATAGTAATTTTGAGTAAACAGGGCTCAATTTTAATATTTTGCATAGCAACGTCGCGATGAGTATTTTTCTCAGGGTTCTCACTATTTTTCCTTAAGTTATACGCATGAGACATATCTACATACAAACTATGAGGTCGGTAGACCCAGTACTTTTTGGTCTAGGCATGTTAACAGAGTCATTTTGAGTAAAATGTCCTACATTTTCATGTATTTACATAGCAACACTGATATGAGAATTTTCCTCATGGTTTTCAGTATTTTTCCTTGCAAGAAGAAATGTCCGCCCCTTTGGAACGTTCCAGGAACGACCCACTGGGACCTGAATCGGTTTACTGTTATTGTTATTATTTACAACAAATATCGCATAAATAGTAAGATATAGGGTGAAATCTATGTCAGTTTATAATACGGATATCATCTTATCCACCTATCTCTTACGGTTTACGAGATATTTGTTAAAAATAACAATAACTGTAAGTCCCAGTGGAACATTCCGAAGGGGCTTACATTTGACACTGTTAAAGAATGTACCTAGAAAGTTTTCCTGAAACGTTCCGAAGGTGCCAGCGTAACGTTCCGGGCATGGTTCAAGAACGGTCCATGCTATTAGCGACATCTTCATGCAAAAAATGAATTCGGTAGACCCAATAGTTTTTGCGTTTGGCGTGCTAACTGATGGGCAGTCATTTTACCGACTTTATGAGGGTTTCCTACGAAACTCTAAAAATCGTAAAAAGTTCAAACAGCAAGAATCGAGTCCAGACCTTCCAATTACAAATCTAGAGCTCTAGCGAATGGCTGGAAAAGCGCATCTTATTATTCTAGCACATTATTAGTTTGGTCACGGTTCATTCTTGGGAGGTGTATGAATCCAAACAAAATATTAGTAGCGCTCTAATGAAAATTTCAACTTTGGCACAAATTGTAATAGAAGAATTTTATTCGCAAATTCCGGAATTTTTCAAAATAATGAAGATAATGATAAGACACACGTTTAAAATGGAAAAACTGTGACGCGGTGTGGCATGGTGTAACCGGCGAGTCTGAACCGGCAAACTGAAAATGCTCAGTAGCACTTGTGAGCATTTGTACATGAAGCGTTTTCCGAATATCTCCGAATTTTCCGAAACTCCGTTCTCTAGAGTCTAGCTTATGTAACGCAGTGCTTTACAAATAGTCATCCCTAATAGCACGGCACGTTCCAGGATCAGCTTTTTAAATTTTTAAGTTTTAAACCTCAAATTTAGATTAAGCTACTCTAAAAACATATTTTTCATTTCTTATTTTCATTTCATTTCAAATTTATTAAATACCACCTGGATGTTTTAAAAATACGTGTAGATGAATAATTAACGTTATTCTATATATGTTTCTTCAAACTTGAAAGTTCTGTTATATTCCAGAATTTCCAGTTTTTCCTGTCACAATTAGATAATAGTCGTATTGAGCACAGTTGAAATAAAATGAAATTATACTCTAAAAAAAAATAATAATAAGTATTTTATGTAGAATTTTGTGTAATGTAACTTACGCAGTTTTCACTTGTTAACAAATTGATTTAAGCAAATAATAGTCTCCGCGCTAACTAGATCTCCTCTTCCCTATAACTTTTTTAATTTTGGTCAAATTAAAAAAAAATGTTAAATATGGAAAATGCTTTAAGTTTTTAATTTTGGTTGGATTAATCTGGTTAACGAATTGGACCTTCATTTTGGGACCCCCAACAAGTTTATCAAAGGCTGATTCGATTTGTCAAATCCTTTCAAAGTTAACATGGCTACAATATTCAAGTCACCAAACCGACAGACAGACATACAGATAGACAGACAGACAGCGATAACATTTCAGAATTTTCGGACTCTGTAAGTATTGAAACGTAATGATCCGTTACAAACTAGAGGTTGAAAATTTTAAGGATTCCATTACACTCTTATGGAGGAAGCCGAATTTTTAGGTATAACATTGAAAACAATCATTCAATATAGGTGACATTTGCCTAAAATAAAGCTTTCTTAGATTATTTAAATATATTTGTTTATATGTTTAAACCATTAAGCCATATCCCTTTCGGGGTAAGCATGACTCACTCGGTGAGGAAGGGAGTAATGTTGGGGAATGGGTATATATTTTTAGATTGATCTAGGATTCCCATGTTATTTACTATAAATAACACGTTCGTTTCGCAATACTACTATGACCCAGGCTGCTGATCAATATCTTTAGCGATCATGAAATATATGCACAGAGAAAGTCCATTTTTTTCATTTATCGCATCATCATAAATTTAATCGCTTTTATGATTTTGTTTTTAATTGACGACTTAGCTAAACACTGGATATACACTAAATCTGTACGTTGACATTGTACATTGACTTCATGAAAAATAAGCACGTTCGAGAACGAAGTTTCATGTCCAAACTTACGTACCGAACGTGGCGCTAGTTATCGAAGTGCATGTAGGGGAAACCTCCCTACCGTGGATAGCTTCCTACAGTGGATATTCGTAAATAAAAGCGAAATGCCTAAAGTAAACCTAATTTGCGCATTTGGTATGATTCAAGTTTATAAAAATGCATCATAAGACGGAATTTCATGTTACACTTAATTAAAATAAAAGAAAAAAGTATAAAAAACTATTTTTGACATGATCAAGAAACTTTGTCCTCAACTTTAGTAATTTTTTCCAAGTATTTACAATTTTTCAGAGTGATTGCGTTTATTAATATATGTTCTTTGGTCATTAAACTATAATATTGTTTACCCTAGAATCTTCCGTTCTATGTAAGAAAATTATTATAAATATATTCTTTGAGGCTCTCATTTGCCTACTATGGATACCAGCGTCATCCCTACAGTGGATTTTCAGTGAAAAGTTTTAGAGATTTACACTCATAGGTTGGTACTAAAATAGCAGAAGACAGAATCAGCTGATACTTTGAACGTAGGTATAGTATATACCTAGCTGCAGCGTAATATAATTGAATGTTTATCACAAATATAATATAATAGATTTAATAGTGCAATCATCTCTGAAAGGCAGGTGCTCGAAATTATTATTATTTAAATCGCGTGTAGTGTTGAAAATTTTAACAGAAACTTAAATTACAAATTAGTGGAATTTTATATATTGAGCAATTTTAAATTTCCCGCAAGTAGACATAACCTCACCATGCACAATTTCTATATAGGTATTTTCTAGGTACTTTTGACACGGCACGATTGGTGGCAATCCTAACCTCACCTGACCTATCCACTGAAAGGCGTGTTGTGAAATATGAGCGAAATAACTGACATTATATTTTTGCTAATTTTATCCAAAATCGAAATTATATCACTTTTTTGTTTGTTCTGATAGTAGCGTCGGTATAAAATATAATTTAGGGGTACACATAGAAACATCTTTCTATTCTGATTCGCGGTGTAGAATCGAATGTCCACTGTAGGGCGAACCTGCCAACACTGGATAAAATTTTTCCACCTCAAAATAATATCAATAACTTTTTATTTGCTAACGAATTGATTTTTACTGATATCTCATCACATGGGTGAATATATCAGCTTCATTTGTGTCATAACAGCTCTTCAATATATATCTTATTTTGTGTTTACTGAAATCTACCAATTTTTGCTATCCACTGTAGGGAGGTCTCCCCTACGAAGAAAAATGGATGTTTACCCTTAACATCTAGATATTTTAGATTAACATCTGTAATGTTCAACTATAGGACAGCTTTCTAGATGTTAAAGGTTAGTTTTTGAGGATATTAAAGATATGCAGTGTAGAGCATTCTTACCTCGAAGAATTTTTTGAAGAAAAAACAGCACTTGCGTCCAAAATTTTACTCTATACAAACAATTTACAACATTATTATCAATATTTGTAAACAAAATATTAGAAATCATCATTTTTCCACAAGTTCACTTACAACACGAAATTATATCAAACGGCAATAACTATAAGCTCTATCAAGCGGCCGACAGACGTCACGCGTGCTTTCCTATATACGAGTTTAACATCTTTGATGTTTCAGTTTAACATAAAAATATATTCAAGTCTAATATCTCAAAAAGATAGTAGATTTTGCGTGTTAATATCTGTATGTTTTTGGCGATACTGTTTTATACATACTTTGAACATCTACTATTGAACATCCATTTTTCTCCGTGTAGCAATATGGCCGCGTTTTAACAGAAAATTATATTTACCTTAAAGTAATTATTATTTAATTATACACATTATACTAATTATATACATTATTAATACTTACATGTACACTAAATGACTCTGAAGGTGAATCTGAAAATGTCCGTTTTGACATATCTCTTCTCTTTACGGCATACATTATATTCATCCTAATTTAAAAATTTCAAGGAACATTTTTAGGTATCTACAATCATCACAACCCGTATATTTTGAATTTCTAACCTTTGAATCTGTATATGCAACATTGAAAAATATAATTTTTTCATTTTTAATCCTTTTCGGTTGGCCTACCTGCGGTCCTAGCCGATAAACAACCTGATAGGTTGTGAATTAACATATCTTCAGAAATAGGCAGGCTCTTCAGGAATGGTCAGGATGTGCAGAAATCGTCAGAGCTTCTGACCATTTGTGACGATTCCTGACTTTTTTTAGTAGGGAGACTGTAGAGCAACTCAGGATGCTCAAATATGATAGGCCTTGGAATTGACTACCCTCGTTTGATGACTTCTTAGCAAATGAGTAATAAACCGAGAAAATATTGAAAAGAAAGTAAAATAGGCCGCCCGGTAGGCTGGGGTGACTCGGCCAAGATTATAGCCTTCTCGTTCTTTGCTGGGTTTGTTGGTATTTGTTGATCGTTGTCCATTGTTTGATATTTAGAAGGCGTCCATATAGAAATGCCCAGATAACACATGAGGGCCTGGATACAATACGGGCACATAATATCTTTCGCCTGAGAGTGAGCAGATCCATCAACGTGGGTCAAACCCAAGCGGCCACGGGCCCACCACTTTTGGGCGAATGGTTTTATATCCCCTTATTGCATCTGGGACCACATATATGGGTAATTTTCACTTGGAGATTTTAAACATGGTTCAAATCATTTTTTAGAATTTTATCGATTCATGATTGATGTTAATGATATGGCCCAAAAGGACCACTTCTCAGACCAAATAACAATAGTGGGGATAAAAATACTGCTGTTCTAAGAAAAGAGGTATTAAGTACAAAATCAGCGAACAGAGCAAATCGACGAAAACATTTGGATCTTGTTTTCCATATTTCGCTTACTTTAATAGATATTTGAAATGATTTCGACTGCTATTCGGTCATTTTGATGCGATAACTTAAGTTTCTCCCTTCTTCGAGAAAAAGGAGGGCAGCCCGCGGCCTCTCTTTCCCAAAGAAGGCAACATCTTTAAGAGTTTAGTATTAATTCGCTATATATCTATTCAATAGGTCGGCAACAAAACGTAAATCGATAAATCAATTATCTTGATATTGTGAGGAATCGATATACATTTTTGACAAATGATGCTAATTATAAATAATAAATATATTTGGAATTAATATTGCAGATGCTGCCTTTTTGCACAGAAGAGACCTTTCAATTTTCGGTCTGATTTCCGGAAGATAGTAGACAAATAGCGCTAATTATAAATAATAAATATATTTTGAATTAATGTTGCAGATGCTGCCTTTTTGGACAGAAGAGACCTTTCTATTTGCAGTCTGATTTCCGGGCCGGAAGATAGTAGAAATCAGTGGTAGATGCTGTCTTCTCGTTCAGAAGTCGGCTACGCATTCAGAGGCTAGTTTGTCAGACCGTGTAGTTACTCCCAATTTTTTGCAGATGCTGCCTTTTCCCTTAGAAATAATTTTCGAGACTTGTAGTTGCTGCCTTTTAAGCTGATGATGCAATCAACAATTTTAACAGTAGTAACAATGTAAACAAATTATTTAGAGAGCTTGATAGATCTTTCTTCAACGAATTCAGCAGTATGAAAAACTCATTTTTCATTTTTTGCAGTTACTGCCTTTTTCCTTAGAACAGCAGAATAATTGCCCAAGTTTTCTGAATGAATAGTATTTTCGATAATATGGCGAAGACGAATGAGAGGATACACGCCTAATATCCACTCATATTTGAAATAATAACACTTGATTTTTTATTATTTCAAGCAATCTTATGCAAGAAATCAGTAGTATTCAAGATTAGAAATCTGAAAAAATGTATTAACCGAGAACAAAAAAAATAGACACATAATCCGAGTATAGAACACGATTGGTCACTGCATTTTCAATTATAATGAGTGAAAAATTATTGAGGGTCAGTAAAATTTCACTGTTGTCAGTAATGTTATTTTGGTTACCTTTAGTAGTGAAAAAACACTTAGAATTAACTATTAATTTAAAATAATCATTTAAAGTTCGCAGCCTTATTTCATTGATCTTTTAGTATTTATTAAAATATTATGTAGTGAATAGTCACGGATTTTGTGTAAAATTTAAACAATTTAAATGGCCAGAAGTATCCAGGAAAACTAATGATTTTTTGTGATTTGAATTACGAAAGTGTTAAGATACAGTCATCTGTTTAAAAAAAGTCCTCTTTTAGATATAATCAACGATGTCAAAGAGACCATCGCATCGGGTGCTGAATATCCAAAGTAAAAAAAATGAAGAGAAAAGGAAGACAACAAAAATTCAAATCGGAATCTCGTAGACAAATATATTATAGCTTCAGGGACTTTGGCTCCTCCCGAAACTCCTCAAACATTGCAAGTAAATAAAGTGGAAACACATGAAATTGCACAGACCGAAGAACTTCCAATATCTGAAGAAAAAATAGAATAGCCAGTGCCAATGCTAAATTATAACGATCCAACCTCATGGCCTCCAATATCTGATAAAATTAGACAAACACTTATTGCTTATGGTGCAGATCAAGATAATCACATTAAATTCCAGGGATATTTTTTATCTGAAGTTGTATAAAAATGTGGCAAAAAATTGACAACTATACAATTATCCGACGACGGATAAGTATTATCCATCTCACGATAAAAATCATCCGACATAGGATAATTGTAGTTTTCAATTGTTTACAACGCTTTTATCCAAATTTAGATCAATAATATCTGTGGGATTTACTGCGATGATATAAATTTTAAGAAAGTACCTTTAAATGCTTTGGACAAAGGTTTACAGAAGACTGGTTTCTAGGTAAGCAACAAAATTGAGAGAACATAGAAGGAAAGCCGATTATTTATTGTAACAATAAAAATGCATTCTCTTGTTCTTTTTTAGTATTTGGTGATTCTATTTGTACAAAACATTTAAAGAATTCGACGAAAGGAATCAATGACTGAAGACGTGTGAGTCCCATATTACCAGATCATAAAAATGCCATTGCTCATCGTGATAAATATGTTAAGTGGGTTTTTAAGACTAAAAATAATGCCCTCATGGATTATTACGTAGACATTCAATTTGAAGCAGAAAAAAGAAGTGGCGTAAAATTTTCAAAGTCCTTCTTGACGCTATTTTATTTTGTGCTTCAAACAATCTGGTGCTTAGAGGATCAAATGAACAAATTGGAAATCTTATTTTTCTCCAAAAATTCAAAACGAAGTAATTGAATTATTGGGTAATAGAGTTTCGAAAGTGATAATAGATCAAATATTTAAAGATAAATAATTATCTATTTTGTTTGACTGCACACCTAACGTCTCTCAAAAAGAGCTAATGTCTGAACTTATACGCTATGTTCACATAGATGAAAAAAAGTAAGTGTAGAGGAGAGCTTTATTGACTTCATGCACGGAGAAAAAAATATGCCTATAATAGTAAGAACACTAGTCATGCTTTTGTCGCAGGTTTCATTCTTGCTATCCTGGTACAAAATTCATTCATTTTAAGCAGGAATACCTTTATCCTAAAAAAGTACAAAGCTTCATGCTTTTAAAGCCGTTATCCCTTGCGAAAATAGCTCGAACTTCGCCTTGCTACGGTTGCAAGAAAACCCATCCTATTAGAGTATGAGTACTCTTACAAAAGAGATATTATACTCATACTCTAATAGGATGAGTTTTCTTACAACCGTAGCAAGGCAAAGTTGGAGCTATTTCCGCAAGGCACAACTGCTCTAAGGGCATGTGACTCTAGCAATAACGGCATGCGCTTGATTCTTTTATAGTATGGGACATTTAATGCTAAAAATGTCTAACCTGCTGCCAATATTGGTAGAAATTCATACCAATTTCGCACATGAAGTTCCGTGCTGTAATATTAAGAGCTCAGCCTACTATAACAGTGCGATTTTTTTCTCCGTGTGGACTCCCATAAAAAAACTGGCAAAGGTTTAGCATCAGAAGGTACATCAATAGGTATATCTTTTTCCGTCAATAAAATCATCAACACTACTAGTCTCTGAGGGATCATCCATAAACTTCGTCACAGCTCAAAAGCTTTTTTTGTGGGGGAAGAAGGGTCGGCAAAATGTTACGATCTGTTACATGAAAAAGAGGGGTGCAAAACGGATACTTTTACGTGATATTTTTAATATTTTCAATAAACCAACCTTATAGGAAATCCATGTATGCAAAATTATGGTATAGCATTAAAGTTTAGTAATTACAATACAAGATTGTAATAACGTTATACAGATTTCAATATGGGTATAATTAGATTAATACAGCATACAGCATTTTTTTAAATCGGCACAGAAAAAACTGGGGTTTCTATTAGAACCAATTTTTGGTTCCAAAGGAGCTGCAACAAAAAAGAACCTTTCTTGCTGAAAAGGAACCCAAAATGATAAATGGTTTCTAAATGAACCCAAAGTATGGATTCAAATGGTTCTAATAGAGCCTTTTTGTCTCTTCTGCCTTAACTCACTTAAAAGATTTTACAAGTTAATGATGCACATTTTGCTTTATAATTCGAATTAAATAATATTGCACTGGGAAAAAGTTAATGAAGAAACTAAAATCATAGACATTAAAAATTCTTGAAAGGAAGATATCGCAGATGAAATGTGACAGCTTTTAAGGTTATGTTGAAAATCCGATGTTTTCCACTGCGCATGCACAAGAAGCGCGGGACTATTTAAAATGATATAATATACACTTGCAATATTAGGTTAATATTACATTTTTTCAAGAAGCTTGGTATTTCTATAATTCAATTTAATTTGTTTTAAAAAGGAATAAAAAACGTTTGTTAATATTTATCTGTATGACTATTCATATTATTTATTGATTTCAAAAAGGCCCGCGCTTCTCGACACATGCGCAGTTGGAAACGTCGGCACCTGCCGATGGCCATCTATCGGATATGAAAGAACTAAAAAGGAACCCTCAATAAGAGTTCCTTTAGAGCCTAAATTCTAAATGATCCCAAGTTTTACTTGAGCCGCAACATCACTGATCCCTCAGTTTTTTCTGTGGGGGTTTGGGATTAGAAAAACTAAGAAGTTGTTCAAGTCATCTGGTAAGAAACCTTAATCTAAGATTGAATCATAAATATTCAGCAAATGAATTAAAATTTTATCAGGAAGGTTTTGAATAACCTAGAAGTTGATTTTATTTTACCAGGTGAGGACCCACTTTTAGAGCTGAAAATGGTGAGATGTAACTCTTGGAGATTAAAATATTCACTTGAATAGTTAGAGGTATTAGAGTTTTGGTTGCAGTTGGTATTAGGTCTGTTTGAAGTTTGTACACTGAGAAAAAAATTTTTTGGATCCAAAGAAATGCATTTCTTTGATTGTATTCATTTGAGCCAAAAAACCGTTTACTTAATTGTACTACATATTGTTTAAAAGCAACAAACTCGTGCATTGATTCAAAGGAATCATTTCTTTGGGCGCCATTTCTTTGAAATAAAGAAATATTTCTTGGCCTCAGAATATGAGATAATTAACTCAAGGTATTGATATCTTTAAAACTAAGAACCTAGTTTCCTTAAATCTTGCTTTCGCATCCAAAGAAATATTTTTTTAGTTCAATAATTTTGAGCCTTTGAATTAAAAAATATTTCATTTGAAATAAGTAACTCATCGATGCGTGAAACAAATATTTTGGTTTCTTTGAATCAAAGAAATATTGACATAAATGAAAGCAATATTAATTAAGTGAAAGCGATATTTCTTTCGTTCTAATAGAACGTGTCATTAGTCGAATAAAGTAATTTGTTCACTTAAGTAATAATTTATTCACTTGGAAGATATGTTTCTTTTAATAAATAGAGTGAAGCGATTTATGTCCAATAAATATTTCCTTCAAGTGAAGAAATATATTTTTGAAATAACTTCATACACCATTCGTTCGAAAAAATATTTTGGTAAAATTCCTTATTTGTACTGAGTAGTTCAGACATATACCGCCAGATGCGCAGATTTTATAGTCTCACAAAAGAAATGGATTCTCCAGTCTTTAAGTTAGCCATACATTTTCACCGTAGATATAATCTGAAAAATGTGGTGATTGGTGTTTATCTGTCTTCCTAAGCATTGGTCAGTTGGTCTTGCTTGAAATTCTTTTTCCTACTCCGCGAAAATGAAAATAAATATATTATTATAAATTATAATCATTATAATTGCATTGACTATTTTTTTTCAATGAATGGCCCTGCTTCATTTTCATACTTTAACTATTCAACATTTTTAAACAATAGGAGAATTTTCTGTTTGAGTAAATTGTTCTTTGAATCAATTAATATTTTCTCAACTCTGTTACGTCTTTTTTTTTTAAACAATATGCAGCATCTTAGAAACAAATAAGTATTTATTTCCGTTGAAAAAAATTTCTTTGTTGCAAAGAAATGTTTAGTTTACCAAAAAATACGCTTATTTGAATCAAAGAATCATATATTTGGTTCAAAAGAAACTTTTGCTCAGTCCGAGTTACATTTATTTGTATGTAATAATTATCTTCTTGGACTTACACCATACTTCTTTACATTACGGAACTCACCTATCATATCAAATACTTATTTATTACAGTCAATAACGAATCTATTTCACTCAACGCATATTTTACAGTGTCGAGTAAGTATTTCTATGCCTTAATCATGACGTTCCTCAGATCCAAACAAAAGATTTCTTTAATCTGAAGAAATATTTCTTCGGCGAAATTCTGCTCTACCATTTCTTTGAATCAAAGAAATTTCCTTTGATTCAAATAAGTTTTTTTTTTCAGTGTATAGGTGGGGAATGCGGACAGGTCTGTTGGAGAAGGACTCGCTTTATTAAATTTTTATATGAACGTTGCTATATTTTTCACTGTTTCAGTATTAGATGATTTCGACATATATGTCGAAAGCCACAAATCTTATTCCAAATATCCGAGATTCGGGCGGTGCAAGTGAGGGTTTCACGAAAATTTCTACGGTTAGAATTTTACAAAAAGTTTTTGTAGAATTAGCCTTACATTTTTGGAGATTCAGATAATTTTCAAAATTACATTTATGTATGCAACTTTCGAGTTTAACTCTTCTCAATCTGTCAATTCTCGAACAATATTATTTAATATTAGTTATATATATATATATATATATATATATATATAATATTAGTTAATATCAGACCAGCTGTGTGAAGGGCGTTATCAATCGTATCAAATAAATCATAGTTTGCTTGAAGAGCTCTTAGAGAGGACTGCTATTATTTCGGTCGTAATAATGTGAGTTTTTTCAAGGCTTTCTTCAACTATATCCCAGGAAACTTCTTTTACATCATATTCGTGCGAGATAAAGTCATCAAGAACCCAGTGTGGTCCTTTGTAATTAATTCAAAAAGAAAAGTCAGGTCTATTATTGCAGTCTCTCTAACATCGATGGTTTTTTTACACTGGACTTTCACGTGCTCATGTCTAGTGCAGCCATAGCACAATTTTAAAGGGAGAATGTATGGTGAGACGCTATATTAAGATATTCCAGTAGAACTTAATATCTTGGTGAAAAATTGTCAATCAAAGGTGACTAAAACTGTTTTTAAAGGAATCGGATTGCCTTTTACATCCTTCTTGGTTCATCTGGGAGCTTCAAGAAATATAATGGATAGTATTAGCTTTTCATTCATCCATAGAAATTTCTTTGAGAATTACGAGAGACCCCTGTAATTGAGAATAAAAATCTGAGTTACGATCGATTCTTCTCGTCATTGACGCTTGAATTTACAACTCAAGTACAGTGATGCTAATAATAATATCGCTGGTACTTTATGTTGCCGCTGTGATAACACATTAAGCACATGTCAGTAAGCCTTCAACTTCTGTGAACGAAATGTTCTGAGACAGAACTATATGGTCCAAATTGAGCACAAAAGGGCAAGGAATAAGAGCCGGAGCGATTCTGTTGCTATGAAAGCTCGCCTGGACTTCGTATCAGATACTTTGCTGGATGAAATCTACTTTTGCTAGTTCTCCTGGGAAACATCTGAGTATCTATAACACTCTTTACAAAGGGTGTTCTTGGGTCGTTAGTGGGTAAGAATGGTAATTGTCGCTTGCCTATTTAACCTACAATAGAAATCGTCGCCGATTTCGAAGCCAAATTAATTTCACGCACTATTTCAGCGTCTGGGCCTTCCGAAACTATTATACGATTGTAAACAAATTAATGGACATCGCTCGTCGCAGTGAATCATCTTGAATCTCTGGAACTCTTTTGCTACTGTCAAGACCCATCAATTTACTTTTGGATGTCGATATTTTCGATCTCTCTCAAGATTTTAGCACCTAACTTATGGTAAAAGGCTTATTCGAAGATTCGCAAGATCTCGCACTGCGTGCGACTGGCAGGGCCTACTAGTTAAACGTCGCACGCGCAGCTTCCCACATGTCTCTACTTCAAAGAAAATCATCCAACATTGATTCGAGATATCTCACTGTACAGTTTCAGATGATGTCCTCTGAAATAAAGTAATTTGTCCACGGGACTATAGCAACCATAAGTTGGCCGTTGTCGGACTAAATTGTTGCCATACACTTGAAAAATAGTATCACAGGTAGCATCAGATGCTGTGTGGCACGGTGTTTTATGGTATACGGAAACAAGTCCGTCCAATCTGGCGCCAAAGTACCATGTAAAATATTCTAGGAAAACGGATGAAATGTTCCTATATTTGGCCCAATTCCGAAGCCTTCCGTAATATGTAGAAAGATTATCGGCAGTATAGGAGCTATTATCAGAAGTAAAAATGTGACACATAAAGCTAAAATTGCAATATATAATTATGTACTTGCACCCACTGTGCTGCATGGTAGCGAGACTTGGAAATGCAAAAAAAAAAAGAGAAGCGTAAACTGCTGTCCAAATGTATAACCTAGTAAGTGCCATTTGCCGCAAAGGTTTTTTGCCAGCACTTATGCATTGGACAGTGACCTCCAACAGAAAATGTTACTTACTAGGTTATACTTTTGGACAGCAGTAAAGTAAACGCGGTTGGCATGCAATTCCTGCGGAATATATACGGTAAAACGCTAATGGAAAAATTCGGTAATGAGTGGGATCTCACAGAATGTGGTGTAGAGGAAACACTGATTGACAAGAGTGAAAGAAATTTGTTGAGATTGTTTATTCATGTTGAGAGAATGGTTGGAGAACGTTTGCCGAAGCAAGTGTATTTAGGTAAAGCGAATGGCAGCGTACCTAGAGGCAGACCAAGAAAGAATGGTGGGAATGTGTGAATGAGACTCTGAAGCGAAAATATATAAAGAGCCATAGAAACACAAGAGCTTTCATGAGAAGATCTATGGATGTAAAGGATGCCAAAGTTGTATGCCGGGGCAGGCAAGTGTAAAAAAATTGAGGCGCTGGATTCTATAACCGCCTATAGAATTTACCGCCTGAGAGTGGGGGTCCCCTGGACGATGCATGGATATATAGAAAGCAAAAGATATGGATAAGGATAAGGATATGTAGCCAAAATTTTTTTATAAAAAATGTGTAAGAAGCCTTAACCGAAATATTTTGGATACTCATGGGCACTTAAGTAGGGTTTTACATAGTGGATATGACTGGGGTAATACGCATGGATCTTATTATGGGGTTATCAGTCAGTTTTTATGTAAACCGTGACATTCGATGGATTTGTGAAGGTCTTCACCCGGAGTGATTGCTAGAGGGACTATTCAGCGACCCGGGTCGGAACGGTGTTTTTGGGACGAATATGTTGTTTTAATAAGCATCATGCGACTTCTAGATTGATCTAAAATCTATCCCTTCTTGTACACATCCTTTACTTACCCTTACCATTGAATTCTTTAATCCCCGGTAGTTTAACCGAACGAATTTACGTAATCCGGCCTCCTTCAGTGGTTCAAAATTGTAGTTTCGCACTAGAAATATCTCGCTTTAACAGGCAAAAATTACAGTTTTGCTCTCCTATTCTAGCGTGCATAAGTCTTATACGGGAATTTATCCATATAAAGGTCACTTTTGGTTCCCCGTGTAATATACTTGTGAATATTCATTAAATTGTTTTAATATTTAATAAATTTCTTCTTTTTGATAACATTGCCCAAGAGCATAAGAGAGGTACAAATTGTTTCACCCGAAAAATATATTTAAAAAGCTTTAAATGCTTGAAAAAATGACTTTTCCATTTGTTCTCCACTTATAAGTTGCTAAGTTTGAGAAGAATTTCCGAAATCAAGGTTAATAAAATGAAAATTCTGACTGCTTTTTTCAAAAGTATGTCACAAACACTATTATTTTTGCATATAGATTTTAAGTTTCTCGCACTTAAACACAAGAGAATTTTAAGTTTTAAAGTTTTCACCTAATTTCTTTCTTAAACGTGCGATGACAATTTGATGAGTTTTTGGCGATTTTTTTTATCTTCCAGCCCAGGTAAATTAGACACTTTTCGAGTAAATTTTTCAATTGAATGGTAAATCTTAAAAATTGTACTATTCCAGAAAACGCATTCACAATTGCATCATTTTCAATTATTATCCTCATTAAACATTAACGAGTCTTTAATTCAAAATATAAAAAATTGAAGAATTTTCAATTGTAAATCTTCAAAATTGAACTATTTCAAAGAAACGTCCAAAATTACATACCTTTAAAATATAAATCTTAAAAATCAAATAATTTGCAATTCTACATTATCTTTTCGAAATTTAAGTATTTTCCATTGTAAATCTTAAAAATGGTAGAACTTTTACTTACATATCTTTAAAATTAAAGACTTGAAAAGTATTTACTGTAAAAAATTTACAATTAAGCATTATGCAAGTTTTAAGTTTTACAATTTAAAATTCTGTAATTTTGATGATTTACACGTAAAATTTATTTATTTTGGAAGATTGTCAATTAACAACTCTTGAAAAAATTTAAGGATTTTTATTTATACATCTTTAAAATTGAGTCAATTTCAATACACGGAGAAACCTTTTGCTGTACTATTTGCTAAAAATCAGACTAGATTTTACTATTTCTAGTTTGCAATGGAAGGACAGAGCGTAACTTTTGTAATGTTTACTACTTCGAGTAGTAACTGGTAACTACATGCCGAACTACAAAATTAATTGGAATCAAATCTAAAAATGTTACATTTATTTCAAAAAAGGTTTGAAGTATTTGCAAACAACTGTAGTAACGTCGAGAGAGACCGGCACACTGATTTAGTAAATGACTTAGTAAAAATTGGTACAGTCGGATTAGCAGACGAAAAAAATAAACCCAACACTCGCCCCGTCGCGTTGAAGGTCACGCCACACTTACTATATTACACAAGCATACGACGTACATGCTGACTATAGGAGTATAGGATATCGAACTATTTGACATGATTATATATATTTAAATTGCAATTGTACAGTACATATGATTATATAAATCTAATTTATACATTTATTATATACATACAGGAATATTATATTACAAGCTGAAACAGAAAAATGTGATTAACATAAGGCTTGTGGGAATCGAACACGGGTCTCCGACAGCGGTGTGAAGTTGGCCCTGTGACGGTCTAAATAAAAAGTCACTTTAATTGAGATAATCCTGACGCAGATTCGTAGATCTGGTCAGTTAGTTTATTATAATGATACACTAGTTGACGCCGTAGCAGTCAGACAAGGAATGATGCTTTTGGGACCGAGGCTCTGCCGGATCGGTCCCACGATGAAAGAGTACATTCAACTGCCCTTATCAGTTTGAAGAGAGGGAGTGATATCTATCTATTCTTAGCCTACGAAACTACTCTATTTTAGAAGAGTGCATTTATAAAGCTAGAATATTTTTACTTATTCGTTCTAGCTTTACACCTCCCCTGTTAGAGTGAATTTCTCCCGAAATTCTTTGTACTTGAATGGATTACTTCCTTCTAAACTTAATAGGTTTATTATCTAACTTACTCTCTAAATCGATAGTAGGCCCGCTCGCTGGCACATAGGTGACAACTTGTGGTACTATTTCGTTGTTTATCTTATTGGTGGTACAACAAAAATGAATACAGAGGTTAGGAAGACATTTCCGAATTAATTCGCAAACTCCGCATTTATAAAGCGCAAATACTGAAATAAGGATTAACGAAGTGTAGCCTAAATAAGAAAGAATGTTCGTTGCCTTTTCTTTCCAAGAATGAGATCTTTTAATACTCTGTACTTTATTCAAAACAGTTTCTATCTCATCTAAAGATTTTCCGGCTAATTTTAATTCCTGGTCATTTAATTGTCCTTTTAAGGGTAGAAATTCGTTTCTTACAAGATCTAGATCGGATTCCGAGAATGGAATTGTAACATTTTTTCGATATGAAAAATTCTGCGTTTTTACTTTTGTTTTGCTTAATTTTACAATAGTGTATTCGGTATGTAAAATACAGTTATCTAGAGCTTTAATTAAAGTTACTCCTGTTATTGACTTTTCATAATTTGAATTTTCACAGTAAATTTGTACGATCTCCTCCTTTTTTGGAATCATAATGACACCCTGCTCGTTTTGTAAAATGTAAAATACAGTTTGATCAATAATAATTACATTTATCTGACACATTTTATTGTTTATAATTTTAACGCTGTTTTTTATCAATTGTGTTTCACAGGATTTAGTTTCTGCTAGGAGATAGCTAGGGTTCTTTCTTTTACAAATTTTGGTAATGCCTAGTAATTTACAGTAACTAAGATCACTTTCTGACGTAGGGATGTAAAGAGTTTTTTGGTCGTTGATCAATACATAATTTTCATTTGGGATTACGGTGATGAAATTATCCCCTTTTCGTAATGGTATCGGAATTAAGTGATTTATTTTATAGATTTCTTTTTCTAAAATCGGCATTTGAATTGAGTAGACAAATTTATTATTTATCAATAAAACAGTTATTTCGGCAATATCAATCAAATATTGATAATTTTCCTCTACTAACTGAATGCTATGCTTTTCATTGTTTTCCTCTTCGAATTGTTTAAATCCCTCTATAAGTGTACTCGGAGGTAGAATTTGGGGATGTATGATTCCGTGTTTACCGTCATTTATTGCATCAATTAGTAATGATATGTCTTCACTTAATTCTGATATAACAACTGTCATGATTGTGATCTGATTAGCCATTACTATGTTTTCGATATTTTCATTAGTCTTATTGGCTAACTTGTTATAACTATCTACAATGTTTTTATTTTTTTAAAATAAGGAATCTACGTCGTGTGCGGCCGAGTTTAAAATAGTCCTAATTACTTTTGTCTGATTTTGTAGTGACATTTTTAACATTTTGTTTTGGGAATATAGTTGGTCAGGTTCGTGGTTGATATAATCTAAATCACCTTCAGATAGTGTTCCGAAAAGTGTCTTCGAGATGCTTCCAACAAAATTAAAAGCTCCCCTTTTGTACCGATTTTTTCCTAATAGCTGATTGAGTAGCAATCTTCGAGCATTTAACCTTTTAATTCGGGATTTTAAGGTTTCTAGTTCAAATTGTTCCAAACAATGATTACATCGTTCGAAGACGGATTTATACAAGAGATTGATTTGTTCGTATCTTTTGTCAATATTGTGTGTGTCGACGGATGAAATGAGTCGCCATGTAGTGTGATAGATTTTCGCTGTACCAAGGTCCTCGTTGAATATGGTGGAGCCATCGAGTGAAGTGAGGGTCACGTTAGCAGATGTGATCGAAAGAAGTGATAGCAGTATCCAAGTGAAATGCATTCTAAAAAACATAAAATGAACCGATCAATCTATTGGTAGAAGGGCTTCAACCTATTAGCGTGTACAGTGTAATGCTGATTATTATATAGAATTTCATAATCAGAGGAACGAACGCGTTTGCATATGGTGTAGGGTCCGAGCCACTCACTTGCTAATTTTGTTTCTTTGCTATCATTATGCAATAATACTAAATCTCCTGGTTCGAAAAGAGGATTACTAATAATTATTTTTGCATCCTGCTGTCTTTTTAATCGTTCCTGTGTTTTTTGAATGGCAGTTCTTCCTTTTTCCAAATATTCCTCATGTCTCTTTCGCCAAATGTCTAACAATTCTTGATGGGTTAACGACGTGGTTGTTGCTAAGGCTGAAGGTAAATTGGCTTTTCTTCCAAATATCATTTCAAACGGCGTTAAACCTGTACTCTCGTGGACTGCAGTATTAAATGCTAAGCATATCAGGTTCAAGTTTTGGTCCCATTCCGTCTCATTATCGGCCATGTATGTTTTTAGCAAATCTTTAATTGTTCCGTGAGTTCTCTCGAGGGCTCCATTGCTTTGTGGATGGAAAGCAGTTGTTTTGATGTGCTTGATTCTAAAAAGGTTTTCAAATTTTTGAACCAATTCCGATACAAAGTTAGCGCCCTGGTCAGTTAAGATATGCTTTGGAGAAGAAAATATGTAAATGTAATGATCTAGCAGGTTTGTTAGTATGCTTTCGCTTGTCGTTTCGGATAGTGCAATAAGAATTATATATTTCGTGAGCACATCTTGAATGGATAAAATATATTTGTTTCCACTCGTTGTTTCCGGTAATGGGCCAACTATGTCCATCGTGATCTTCTCATTCGGCTGCGTCGGCATTTCCGGAATGACTGCTTCAACCTTGGGTCGAATTCGGGTCAGTTTTTCGCGTTGGCATACTTGACATTTCTTAACGAAGTCGATTACATCTTTCTCCATATTTTCCCACGATGTTTGTTCGCGTAGTCTTTTGATTGTTTTATTTTCGCCAAAGTGGCCAGTGGCCACGTTGCCGTGTGCCTCCCTCAAGAGATTTTGTTTCTCTTCTTCACTTAATTTTTTTTCAGGTCGTTCACACAGGAAAAATGTGTGTTCTGTGAATTTTGTCTGTAATAGAAAATTCAACATATCTCCGATGCGTACACGTTCCGTAATTTTTATTAACGAATCTTCCATGTGAAATTTAAGTATGCTCCAATTTTTGTTTCTGGTGAAATCTTTAATTTTGATGTAGAGGAGTTTGACCCATTTTTCTTCATCATAGTCTGGTAACTGGATTCTTAGCAAAGAGAAAATATTTTGTTTGCTAATTTTAATCCAATTCTTTCCAGTGGCAACAGGTTTTATTTTCAATTTACCAGGCAGGCGGTTCCTTTTCCAGATTGCGTAATCGTTTTGAATTTCCTTTTCATCTGTCGGTTCATGATTTCGCAATCTTTCAGAAATTGGTTGGTTATCTTCGCCTGATGATGATGGTGTATTAATCTCATCGACTTCTTGGGAGTCATTTACTTGATTAATTTGGGCATTCTCTCCCAATTGTTCTGAGAGATTTTGATCTTGAATAGGATGCAATCTTGAAAGCGCATCAGCTGCTGTGTTTTCCTTCCCTTTTTTATACACGATCTTGTATGTGTATGCTTCCATCTGAAATCTCCACCTCATTAACCTGGAAGAAGGGTCTTTTACGTTAAAAAGCCACGTCAAAGCTTGATGGTCCGTTTGTATTATGAATTGACGTCCAAGAAGATATTGTCGAAGCCGCTTAACTGCCCATACGATTGATAATGTTTCTTTTTCGGTAGTGGTGAAGTTGAGTTCGGGTTCGTTCAAAGTTCTTGAGATGTAGCAAACTGGGTGTCCCTGCTGAGATAAAATTGCCCCCAGTCCAACATTACTTGCATCGGTGGTCAGAGTAAATGTGTCCTTGAAGTCAGGATATCTTAATACCGGTGCAGAGCAAAGAGCATCTTTCAATATCTTGAAACTTGTTTCGCAAGATGGCGTCCAATTGAAGGGTTGATCTTTCTTCGTCAGTGCTGTCAATGGTTTAGCTATCGTAGAGAAGTTTTTTATAAATTTTCTGTAATATCCAGCTAGTCCCAAGAAAGACATGACTTCTTTTTGTTTTTCGGGTCTTTTGAAATTTTGGACAGCAGATAATTTATATGGGTTTGGTTTCACTCCGTTTTCCGTGATCACGTGCCCCCAGGTATTCCAGTTCCGGTCGGAGAAACTCACACTTGTCTGGTTGAAGTTTGAGTCCAGTAGCCCGTAAACGTTCAAATAAGATAACGAGATTTTCGTTGTGTTCTTGGAGTGTGCTTCCAAAGACAACAATGTCGTCCAGATAAGCGAAGCATATTTTTCCTACCAGTCCCCTTAATGCTGTGTCCATCATTCTTTGAAATGTGGCTGGAGCGTTTTTGAGCCCGAACGGCATGCGGTTATAATGAAAATGTCCTTCTGGTGTAGAAAATGCGGTATATTTTTTTGATTCCTCGTTCATGGGAATTTGGTGAAATCCTGAGCTCAAATCAAAGGCTGAAAAGAATTTTGCTTTTCCAAGGTGGTCTAAAATCTCGTCGATTACAGGAAGTGGGTAGGCATCTTGATCCGCTTTTTCGTTCAACTTCCTAAAATCAATTACAAGCCTCCATTTAGGTTTTCCTGACGCGTCGCGTTTTTTCGGGACTACCCAAAGTGGTGAATTGAATGGTGAGTCCGAGGCTTCTATTATTTTTTTGGTTAACATTTCATTTACTTGATTTGAAATTTCTTCTTTGTGGCACTCCGGATGTCGCGGTTGACGTATATTAATATTCGCTTCGTCTTTCACGATGATTTTATGTGACGCGAGACTTGTGCAAGGTAGTGGATCTCCTTGTAGTGAGAAAATGTCGTGATAAGAGATAGCTATTTTTTGAATCTGTGTTCTGTGGGCATCTTCGATGTGTTCGAGCCTCAAATTTCCGTTCAATAATTTCAATCTAGCGTTTAATTCCTTCTGCGTAATGTAAGTTACACGCTCCTCTCGTTCTGGGCCAACATTGATAAACTTATAATTTATCTCTTCGTCACTCAATCTCAAGTCTGTTTCGGTTTCGTTACTAATGGGAATCATAACTTGTGAGTCAACAATACGGTAAATAGAATTTGGAATGTAGGGATTATCTTCTATGAGAATATGCCCCTGCTGTTTGTTTGTTTTCACGGTTATCATTTTTATGGTGTTTTTTGGAATAAGGATACCGTCGTACTCGAAGGGATAGACCTTATCATCAAGCTGGAGGGAGCTGTTTGACAAGTTGAACTGATAAGAGTACAGGAATGGTGTTCCGATGATGCCTTCCTCGGGTATGGGAAAATTTGCTGGTACAATTACAAAAAGGTGTTCTTTCCCTTGAAACTTAAACTTAGTGGCTTCGTTTGTCCGGTGCTTATCATTTCCCATTGAAAACTCTTTGTTCATTGAAATTTTCTGGTGGTATTTGTTAATGCAATTTTCTTTTATTAGATTTATCGATGCGCCACTATCGACTAATAATTTTACAGGTTTAGTTGCTCCGTGTAATTGTCCTCTGATAGAATATAATCTTCCAGATATTGCTGATACTCTGTCTCCGTCTCCATTTCCTCGATATCTTCTTCCGTTTCTTGTTGGAGATAGTTCACGCGATTTGGAGGTCGACCTCCCGAGGCTTTCGTATGAAAATTTTTCTGTTTGGAGAAACATTGATTTTCGGTGTGTCCAGGTTTTTTGCAGTGACTGCAAAATAACTGGATTCTCTGCTGCAAAGGTATGCTGTGATTTGGAGGATTATTTAATGAAGGGTATTTTTGTTTACTGAGTTGGGAGTTTAAGGTTTGAAAAGGAGATTTATTGAGGGTTGTGCGAATAGGTAGTTGGGGTTTAATCGTGTTTTTGGATAAGCGAATTTTACTTCTTTCAGCTAGCCAGACTTCTGATTGGATTGCCATTTGTTGTGCTTCTCTAACATCGCTCGGATTTTTGCTTGAAACTCGGTCTGAAAGTTCTTCTCTTAAATTCATGATGTATTTTTCGAGAACTGTTTGCTCTTCATTTTTTATGCAAATTTCTCGTTCGTGTGTTAGAGGATTTTTCGATTGTACAGCATACAAAAGTTCGTGCATTCTTTGGTTGAATCTTACGTTAAAATTCTGCGTACTTTCCCCAGCTTCTTGGATTACTTGTGATATTTTGGTACGATGCGTTTCTAGTGATCCGGTAGTTCCAAAGTTAGTTCTAAGAGCTTTAAAAAGATCATCATAATCTTCGATTGATAAAAAGCGAATAGATTTTTCAGCTTCTCCTTCGATTTTTTCTGCAATGATCCAGTCTAATAAAACTCCTGTATTTGAACACTGCGATTTAATTCTTTTCACTAGAGTGATGAAGGGTTCAACTCCCATATCGTCTTTTCCGTTGAATTTTTTTATTAATTTCACCGCGTCTCTCGCAGGGATACTTTCGCTTGTGGTGGAAATTCTTTCATTTGACCTTTGTGAGAGCCTGTCTCTTATAAGGATGGCTTCATTTGGGGTTGTTACTCTTTCGTTTGACAACCTTAGTAGAAGCCTAGGGTCAATTTGTTCTCTCTCTAAGGACTGTGCTGTTTCTACAAATAAAGTGTCGTTGTTACCTGCTCTATATTCTTCATCGTTCTCCCTTTCGCTCCCGTCCGAAGTCACTAAATCCAAATTTTTTGCTATAGAACGAATCTCTTCCTTACGAGTATTTATTGCAAGTTCCATGTTGGACATCCGATCTGATAATTTTTGTAGCATGTCAATTATATCAGCATTATTAAATACAAGGGGAATATCTTCCGTCTGTGCAGGTGCGTTTTTCTGGATTCCGTCTGCCATGGTTTTCTTCTTAATAGTGTGTGTATGTGTTTAATAGTGTACCTAATTCTTTGGGTTCCCTATTTATGTTAGCGGATGTCGGGTGGTGTGTCGCGCCGCGTTATCTTATATCTATATCGTTCGGTACAATGATATACTCGCGTACGCGTATAGTCCGTGGCGAAGTCAGCCCTCTAGCCAGTGACTATTTTCTAATTTAAATTCACTATTTGAAGCGAAAGTGCTACAACCTTGGCCAAATATTCTGAATGAATCGATGAACGTTTTTTAACGAAAGGTCTAGTCTCGCGTAGTCGACTAGCCTTACGAGGTTTTGGAGAGTCGTGACAGAACACTCCTTTTTATTTTAAAATTTTTCCTCTTCTTTTTACTCACTTGAGGTTCCCAGTGAAGGTAGTTCGTGGCTGCTTCAGTGGATTAACTCGTTCTGGTCAGCCGTGGGTTTCAGAGTCCGTGAATTCTGCAATTCCAACGGTGCCAACTTGGTTGGGTGACGTCTCGCCTTTTAGTCAAATTTTTAAAGACAAGGAATCACTGTGAGCCTACTTAGTTCAGCCCAGTACGTGTTTTCCTGATTTTAATTCCGTAGAAAGGTTCTTATTGATACTTTGTGAGAATGACGTATCAATCAAAAGTATCCTGGCATGGATCGCCAATTTATGTGACGGTCTAAATAAAAAGTCACTTTAATTGAGATAATCCTGACGCAGATTCGTAGATCTGGTCAGTTAGTTTATTATAATGATACACTAGTTGACGCCGTAGCAGTCAGACAAGGAAT
>CAKNYM010051066.1:19210-35893 GCA_932195095.1 Andricus curvator
ATTTACGGTGCATATTTTGGTGTTGAAAATTCAACTGGCTTATTCACATTTCATTTTGATTGATTCAAATAATGCGGATTTGACAAATAATAAATTAGTCAAAACTGATATCTGATATCAGTCATTTTGAATGATATAATCAGTACCTTCCACTAAACGAATCAGGCATTTTAAATAATCTAAGCTGTAATTTTCATTGATCAAATCAGTCATTTTAAATGTTAACAGAGAAATCAGGCACTTCTATTGATTGAAAATCCGTCATTTCAAATGACAGACTGATTCAATCAGCAATATTGACTGTTTGATTTGTTAAATTAAATAAGTAAAATTTTGCCTGTTTTATAATTTTTTTGTTAAAGATTCAACAATTATGTTGAGATTTATTTTCTTTCTTGACAAACGAATTTTTTTTTTTAATTAAAATTCGTTGGTAGAAATAACTATTACATTTTTCGTTGAAATTTTGTTTTTTTTTCGAAAATTCAACTACTTGATTTACAGTTGAACTACTTTATTAAAAAATTAATTTCTTTGGTTGAAGATTCATCATTTTAGTTGAAAATTTATCTCTTTGGTTACAAAAAAAAACTGTTTTCTTGAAAGTGCGTTATTTTTTTGGTTGAATCCAACTTTTATTGACCTAAAATTAAAATATTTTTTGGTTGAAACCTCAACAATTACATTTTTCGTTGAGAATTTATCTTTTTTGGTTGAAAATTCAACTACTTGATTAAAATTAACTGGTCCAGTTTTAGTAGAAAATTGATCTTTTTTAGTTGTAAATTCCACTTTTTGGATGTGAAAATTCATCTCTTTTGGTCGTAATTTAATCTTTTTCTGGTTAAAAATACAAATGTTTGGATGAAAATTATAATTTTTTGGTTAAAGATTCAACTATTTTGTTGAGATTTATTTTCTTTCTTGACAAACAAATTTTTTTTAATTACAATTTTTTGGTAGAAATAACTATTACATTTTTCGTTGCAAATTTTTTTTTTTTCGAAAATTCATATCTTTAGTTGAAAATTTAACTTCATATTTTGTTGCAAATTCCTTTTTTTATTGAAAATTTATCTTTTTTTATGCAAATTTTTATTTGAAAATTCAACTACTTGATTTACAGTTGAACTACTTTGTTAAAAATTAATTTCTTTGGTTGAAGATTCATCATTTTAGTTGAAAATTTATCTCTTTGATTACAAAAAACAACTGTTTTCTTGAAAGTGCGTTATTTTTTTGGTTGAATCCAACTTTTATTGATCAAAATAAAAATATTTTTTGGTTGAAACCTCAACAATTACATTTTTCGTTGAGAATTTATCTTTTTTGGTTGAAAATACAAAAAAAAAAACTGAAAATTAAAGATTCAACTATTTTCTTGAGATTTATTTTCTTTCTTGACAAACAAATTTGTTTTCAAATTATAATTGTTTGGTAGAAATAACTATTACATTTTTTGCTGAAATTTTTTTTTCGAGAATTCATATCTTTAGTTGAAAATTTAACTACATATTTTGTTGCAATTTCCTTTTTTTATTGAAAATTTATCTTTTTTGTTAAAACATTTTTAATGTTTAGTTGAAAATTCAACTACTTGCTTTACAGTTGAACTACTTTCTTAAAAATTAATTTCTTTAGTTGAAGATTCATCATTTTAGTTGACAATTTATCTCTTTGATTACAAAAAAAACTGTTTTCTTGAAAATGCGTTCTTTTTTTGGTTGAATCCAACTTTTATTGATCCAAAATTAAAATATTTTTTGGTTGAAACCTCAACTATTACATTTTTTGTTGAGAATTTATCTTTTTTGGTTGAAAATTCAACTACTTGATTAAAATTAACTGGTCCAGTTTCAGTAAAAAATTGATCTTTTTTAGTTGTAAATTCCTCTTTTTGGTTTTGAAAATTCATCTCTTTTGGTCGTAATTTAATCTTTTTTGGTTGAAAATACAACTGTTCAATTACAATTAATCAGATTTTGGTGAGGATTGTACTATTTCATTTAAAAAAATTTATTTCTTGTTTGAAATTAATTTGTTAGCTGCAAATTTAACTAGACAATTTTTCGTGGAAAATAATCTTTTTCAGTTGAAAATTCGACTTTTTTGGTAGAAAATTAATCTTCTTGGTTGAAAATTTATCTTTTTATTTTAAAATAGAACTATTTGGTTAAAAATTAATCGATTTGGTTGAAAATGCAATATTTTTACTGAAAATGTTAGGAATTCAAAGCATTTCAAATTGAATTTAATAAAGAACCCACGTTAATTTTATTTGAAAGAACGTATTCCCCTATTTTCGTCGATAACCTCCAAAATTTTGAACATTTTAGGCCCTGCTTCAGTTGATTTCAAATTATATCTTTTGGTTTGAATATTAACGTGAAATCTGAACTATGTGAAGTTAGTTTAAATAAAAGAAATTTGTTAAAGTAGGCAATATACGCCTACAAAAAGGGTTTTGTGGTCTATTCTAAAGTCGTTCAAATTTCCCCCTTCCTTTTCCTTCTCCTCCTTTGCTCCTCATCACGAATCTTGTCTCGTCATGAGTCTCGTATCGAGTCTCGTCACCAACCTCGCCTCGAGCCTCGTCTCGTCTCGAATCTCGACTTGAGCCTCGCGCCTCGAGCCTCGTCTCGAACCTTGTCTCGAATCTCGTCTCGAGTATCGTGGCAAAAGTACGACGTTAAAACGATTTAAAAAAGAGAATTAAAAATCGTTTAATGGACTTAGAAATGAAATAAGTAATAAAAGTGGACTAACCAAAGTGAGGAGCAAGGATGCATTTTTTTGGCTGAGTACTGAGGCAATTTCATCAGTGTAGTAGGTTTCATCAACATCGTATCTTTCCTTGAAATCTTGAAGCGAATGTATCTTCCCCATGAAAACCGCATATTCAGCTGGTAAGCGTGGAAAGAACAAGATCGACGAGCCCGTGTTCAAATCCAGGGCTCCGTAGCAGTCCGGTTCCTCAACGCCGAAGCAATATTGGAAGAAGGATTCCTAGAAAAAGTGAAAAAAACCGGCAGGTCAACATGAGTCACAAAGAGTAAAGAATAAAGAATTGGGAATCGGAGGCAGTTAATTTTATCGTCTGGGAACCTATTGGTTTAGGCTTAGGCAGTTTAGGGAACGAATTCTTCGGTCGTTCGTTATGGTTACATACTTTCTATTTCACAATTCATTAAATTTTAATTGCCTCGCCGTACATTTAGAGTTTAGACCTTAGACTAGGGTGGGCCGAACAATTCAAAATGATTAGATTCATTGGCAATGGCACTGAAAAGTTTCTTTGTGGCATTAACAATTTTTTTTTTAATTTCCAAAAATTTCTCACTACTGGGCAAGTTGATTGAAAATTTTCAAATTTTTAATTTTTTGCTTTTTTGTATGTAGAAAAAAAAATGTCTATTTTTTTGTGTAAAGTCTATGAAAGTAAATAACCTTGAGGGAAAAAAAGAAGGAAAAAATTTGTTTCGTCAAAATATAATATTTCAAAAAATGACGAAAAATATAATTTTGTTAAAACAATTTTTTTCTTTTTTTATATTCTTTTTAACAAACTCGGGAAACACGTACGTATTTTTTATGTTTCAAACAACATTTTTTCTTCTTTTTTTACAGATCCTGAAACATGATCCATTTTTACACAAGATCCGTAAAAAAAGACAAAAAAATCAATTTTTTTTATAGAGTTCATGGAAGTGAATAACCTAGAATGGGAAAAAGTAAGAACAAGATTTTTTCGACGAAGTATTATATACATATATACATATTTTTAAGTTTTAAACAAAAAATTTTGTCTATTTTTTACGCATTTTGTGTAAGAGTGACTCATGTTTGAAAATCCGTGAAAGATAGAAAAAAATTTTGTTTGAAGCTTAAAATTATATACGTTTATCCTTAGTTTATTTAAAAGAGTATCAAAAAATAAAAATATTTTGTTTTCCAGCTTTAGGTAAAAATTAACAAAATTGCATTTTTTGACAATTTTTGAAATATTATTTTCGACGAAAAAATTGTTTTCTTACATTCCTCGATCTTTTTACAAATTAAAAATTTCTTTTATAATTATTAAATTCAATTATTAATACAAATATTATTAATTTAATAGATATCTAAATTATAATTTATATATTATTTTAAACTGAAAAATTTATTGAAAATATAAACTAAATTTTTATCAACTTTATACTTGCATAGACTTTACCCAAACAAAAATTGAAAAAAACTTTTTGGGTAAAACTTGATCTTTTTTGGTTGATTCGATGAAAATTCAACAATTTGATTAAGATTCATTCTTTTTTATTGAAAATTCAACTGTTTTGTTTAAAATTCGTCTTTTTGGGTTGCAAATTCAACTATTAGTCAAAAATTGATACTTTCGTGTAGAAAATTCAACTATTTTGTGGAAAATTTAACAATTTGAAAGAAATTTCATCTGTTCTTCTTAAAAATTCAAATTTTTAGTTGGAAATTAATTTGTTTTGGTTGAATTTAACTACTTCATTACATTTTTCGTTAAAAATTAATTTTTTTTTGTTGTAAATTTGACTATTCCTTTTTTGGTTCAAAATTTCTCTTCTTTAGTTTAGAATTCAACTATTTGGTTGAAAGTTTAACTATTTTCTTACAAATTTATTTTTTCGTTAAAGATTCTTCATTTTAGTTGAAAATTCATCTCTTTAGTTGAAAATTTAACTATTTTTTGAAAATCTCCTCATTTTTTGGTTGAAATCTAATATTTTTCCCTGAAAATATTTTTTTTTCGTGAATAATTCAACCGCTTGATTTAATGTCGAACTACTTTGTTAAAAATTCAGTTCTCTGGTTGAAAAAGCGTTCTTTTTTGGTTAACTTGATACTAAAAATTGATACTTAAATATTGATACTTGATTAAAAATGTATTCCCAAAAATATGAATTTTCAACAAATAGTTGAAATTTAACCAATTAGTTTTCAAATAAAAAAGGTTAAACTTCAAGAAAAAAAAGTTGGATTTTTAACCAAATAGTTGAATCTTCAAGCCAAGTAGACGATTTTTTTAGAAGACAGTTAAATTTTCAACCAAGAACTTTTCTAACAAAAAAGATGAATTTTTAATCCAAAAAGACAAATTTTCAACTTGAAAGGATGACTTTTTAACAAAATAGTTGAATTTTCAACCTAATAGTTGAATTTTCAACTAAATATTTTAATTTTCAACATAAAAAGATGAATTTTGAACAAAATAGTTGAATTTTCAACCAACTACTTGAATTTTCAACCAAATGGTCAAACTTTCAAACAAAAAGGAATAAACTTAACCAAAAATAATTGCATTTTCCACCAAATAGTTGAAACTTCAAGCCAAAACGATGAATTTTTTAGACGACTGTTTAATTTTCAACCTAATGGTCAAATTGGCAATAAAAAAGATTTTCAACCAAAAAATCAGTTGACTTTTCATCCAAATAGTTGAATTTTTAAGCCAAAAACACTAATTTAATAAAAGTTAGTTGTTAAGTTGTCGACCAAAAAGAGATGACTTTAACAAAATCGTTGTATTTTCAACAAAATAATTAAATTTTCAACAAAATAGTAGAACTTTTAACGAAATAGTTTGAAATACAAAAAATTAAACTTCAGCCAAAAAGCAGTTTAATTTTCATCCAAATAGTTGAATTTTCAATTTAAAAAATTATTTTCAACTGAGAAAGATGACTTTTTCACAAATAAAAACAAAATTAAACAAAATAATTAAATTTTACACAAAATGATTGAATTTTCTACCATAATACGAATTTTTAAAGGAATCTGTGTATTATTTTTATTATTTTTTTTTTCTGAAAAAAGATCTTCTCCTTTCGCTCCGCTGGGATTCGAAAAAAATAATAATAATAAAAATAATTTTTAATTCATATCTCCATCTAGTCTCTAGTCTGAAAAGACGTTAAAATTTTTTGTTATTTTCTAATGATAATACAGATTCCTTTAAAAATTTGATTTGTAACATCTCGCATAATAATGCGTATATTTTCTGAAATAAAGTTTCTTCTCTCGATCTCTCTAGTAGCTTAATGAGAAAAGCACCTGATCGGAAATCAGAAGTTCTGGGGTTCGAATCCCAGCGGAGCGAAAGGAGAAGATCTTTTTTCAGAAAAAAAAAAAATCATAATACAAATTTTCAACGAAAGAGGTGAATCAAAAATAAAATTAATTGAAAGTAAAATATATAAAATAAAATAAATAAATATAATAAATAAAATATATATAAAATAAAATTTTAAATTAGTTTAACTATCAACCAAAAAAGATGAATTTTATTCGTAACGAATTACTTAAATTTTTAACCAAAAAGATGAATTTTCTACCAGGAAGATTAATTTTCATCCGAAAAATTGAATTTTCAAGCCAAAAATACAAATTTTCAACAAAACAGTCTTTTTGGGTTGAAAATTTAAAATTTTGGATGCAAGTATTTTCTTTATTGCCTGAAAAATCTTTCCTTGTCGAAAAATCAACTTTTGTCGAAAATTTGTCTTTTTGACTTGAAAAAGTATCTTCGTAGAAAATTGACTTTTCATTAAAAACTCATATTTTGATGTTGAAAAGTCAAACTGAAATCTTTTTTGGATGAAAGTTCAACTATTTTTTTGAAAATTTTTCTTTTTAATTTCAAAATCATCTATTTCAGTGGAAACTGCATCTTTCTTGGATGAAAATTCAACTGATTGCTTAAAAATTCAACTGATTGGTTAAAAATTCAACAATTTTGTCGTAATTTTTTGGTCGAAAAATCAACTTTTTTGTTGAAAATTCAACTATTTGATACTAAATTCAATTCTTGTTTAAAATTCATATTTTGGTGTTAAAAAGTAAACTAAAATCTTTTTTTGGTGAAAATTCGTTTTTTTATTTTGAAAAATCATCTATTTTAGTAAAATTTGTATCTTTCTTGGATAAAAATGCAACTGTTTGGTTAAAAATTAATCGTCTTTGCTTGAGGATTCAACTATTTTGTTTGAAAATGTTGTTTGAACAGCTTTGTTAAGAAATGATTTTTTTGTTGAAGATTTATATTTTCAGTTGAAAATTCATCTCCTTGATTGAAAAATTCAATATTTTGTTGAAAATTAATTTTTTTGCTGAAAATTCATATTTTCTGGTTTAAAATTCAATTTTCGTACAGAAAATTCGTCTTTTCACTTTCAGCAAAATACATAAATTTTTAACCAAGCAGATGAATATTCAACTAAAAAGAATAAATTTTTTATCAAAAATTGAATGGTTACATTTTTAATTTGAAAAACTAGTTTTTCACCCAAAAAAAAACGAATTTTCGACAAAATAGTTTAACTTTCAACCAAAGGGATGAATTTTCAACTGAAATGAAGAATTTTTAACCAAATAGTTGAATTTTCAACGAAAAAAGATCAATTTGCAAACAAAAATTAATTTGTTCAATTTTCAGTTAAAAAATTAATTTTTAAATAAAACAAAAAAATCTTTATTTACTGAAAATTCGTCTTTTTGGTTCTAAAATTCATGTTTTTTGAATGAAATTTCATCTTTTTTGGTTGAAATATCAACTAATCCACTTTTTTTGTTGTTGAGAATTCATGTTTTTAAGTTGAAAATTCATCTATTTTGTTAAAAAGTCATATTTTATGGTAGAAAAGTAATTTTTTTTGTTTAAAATAAATAAATTAATTTCACATTTTCAAATTTCTATCTGAAATACTTTTTCGTTCCGTTTATAAAAGATCATGAAAATATTACAAGATGAAAATGCTGGCATTTGAACGTTAACGGTTAGGGAAAATAAAAAATTGATCAAGGAAAAATCAGAGAATTTTGAAAATGAAGTTTTCACCCCACAAAGAATGTATTATCTCAAATAAAAAAAATTTTCATTAATTTTAAGTCCCATATATTATTTCTCGAAACCATAAATCACGTACAGTAAAAAGAGTGGGGAGGGGGGGGGTATATTTTGTTACGGTTCGTGGTTGATTTTTTTCTGGTTAAAATTATTCTGGTAACAGAAATTCAACCAGATTTTTTTTTAAATTCGATTTGCATTTTAGCAAAAAAAACGATAAAAAGGGGAAAGAGGGGAATTTACTTGAAAAAAGGGAAAAAGAATTCTTTAAAAAAGCGAAAAAGAGGGAAATCTAGGGGAAAAAGTGTAACCAGTTTTAAATCCTGAATAAAGTGGAATTGATTCAACTAGAAATCTTTTAAAAATGAAATTTGTCAGTTTTTCTGTGAATTTAAAGACGCAAAGGTATTTAAAGACGAAAGTCCTTCGAGACGAGTTGGGTCGAATGTATAGCTGACTTCAGATAATATACCTGCTGACCGTCCTAGAGCGCGTTGACCCTTCCCCGAGCTGACTTTTAGCTCGAACCCAAACAGAAGACAAGACCGCAGAACTGGCCAGACGCGACGCTTCTCTTCATGCGTTACTGATCAAAGAAAACCATCTACCGTGCTGGAATTTCCGGCCTGATTGCCCTTCTTCAATTCCGAAATTAACTTTTAATCATTATCTAATCCCTATTACCTTATCCACGAACTTCTCAACACCACACTCTCTTTCGTACACCACACTCTCTTCGGCACACCGCACTCTCTTGCGCACACCGCACTCTCTTCCACACACCGCACTCTCTTCCACACACCGCACTCTCTTCCACACACCGCACTCTCTTCCGCACACCGCACTCTCTTCCCACAAAGTATTTTTTCGTCTTGAGTGGAAAAAAACAGCTTCACAGATTGAAACTGCTCTGAGCTTTTGTCATTTTAAAAGCTTCGAAGGGGAAACAACTCCCAAAAATGTGTTCCAGCGAAGGTGGAACACATTTACATTACTCTGGATTATTTCGGATTACCTGGGATTACCTCTATTTACAATACGGAATTGATCTGGATTATCTAAGATTACTTCGGATTGCATAAAATTACTCTGGATTACGTAAAACTGTGGTGGATTACTTCGCCTGAACTACTCACGCGAATTTGCAACCAAAAAGAAAATCGATTTTTCAACAAAATACATAAGTTTTCCATAAAGTAGTTAAATTTTCAACTAAAAAAGATAAATTTTCAACACAAAATTGAATAGTTGAATTTTCAACCAAAAAAATGACATTTTAACATAATTGCTGAACTTCCTACAAACTAGATTAATTTTCTAGCAAATAGTTAAATTTTGAACCAAAATCATGACTTTTTAATCAAGATGATTAATTTTCCACTGAAAAAGATAAATTTTTAAGAAAATACATAAATTTCCAACCAAATAGATGAATATTCAACTAAAAAAGATACATTTTTATTCAAAGATTGAATAGCTAAATGCTCAACCCAAGCAAATTAATTTTAAGTAGAATAGTTGCATTTTCAAAAAAAAAAAAAATGAAATTTCTACCAAATAAAAAAATGAAGAATACTATGAGGATAAAAAAAAAAAATTTTCTTATTAAATATGTTATTGCAACTTGTGTCGTTTTTCCATAAATTTAATTTGTTTATTTTCAATGTTATTTTTTACAATTCAAACTAAAAATACGCTTTGAGAAAATTTGTAGACATAATTTAGGCGACAAATTTTGTCAAATAAAATTTTATTGTATCTTGTATCCTTTTTTCAAAAAGGTGATTTTTTGTTTTTAATATGTTTTCATAACAAGAGTTTATAACAAATTTGTAGATCTTTTTTAGTTGTACAACTTTTGTCTTTTCATTTTTTTTTCGTTTCTTATGACGTTTTTCCAAAACTTTAATTTTTTTTTAATCTTGTTTTTTAAGATTAAAAGAAAATCGACTTGTTCTATCTCAAAATGATCAATAACAAATTTGTAGATCATTTTTGGGTTGAGAACTTTTGTTTATTAATTATTTTTTTTCGTACCTTGTGCCATTTTCCAAAAAATTTAATTTTTTTTCTAATGTTATTTTTTAAGAATAAAACAAAAACTACGCATCCTATCAAAAAATTATCAAAAACAAACTTGTAGCTCTTTTTTTGTGAACAAATTTTGTCTATTTATTTTTTTCGTATCTTGTGTCGTTTCTCTAAAAATTCAATTTTTCTATTTTCAATGTAGTTTTTTACGAATAAAACAAAAACTACGCGTCCTATCACAATTCTTGTCTATTTATCTTTTTTCGTATTTCATATAGTATGACCATAAATGGATTTTTTAATTTTTCATTATTGTTTGTGCGGTCAAAATTTGAATTTTCGATTTTTCAAGAAAATTCAAAAAGTTATTATGATGATCTTGTAGGGTGTTCAAAATGCAACATTTTTCTACCTGTGACATTTCTTCATATCGTGCGTTGTTTGGTTTAAAATGTTAATTTTCGTTTGTTTTTTGGAATTTTGTAAATGCTATAACTCCAGTAATTTTTTTGTATAAAAAAAAGTCATTAGAATAAATTGTTCGTTCTTTCGACTACTACTAATAACCGTACATAGCATTTTTAAATTAAAGAAAAAAGTGGTCTCAAAAATTTTGAAAATGCGCTCACTTTTTGAATTTTTATCCAAAATGGTTGGCTAACGTGAAAATTAATTTTTTGCTCAAAAAACGAATTTTTAACAAAATAGTTAAATTTTCAACCAATGATCATTTTCAACAAAGTAGTTGAATTTTCAAGCAAGAATTATAATTTTCTAAAAACAAAAAAAAATATCAACAAAATGCATGAATTTTCAACTAAAACAAATTTCCAAAAAAATGAAAGAGTTCAATTTTCAGTTCAAAAAATTAATTATTAACCAAAAAAACTAATTTTCAAGAAAATAGTTGAATTTTTAACCAAACCATTTTCAACTAAAATAAAAAATCTTGAACCAGAAAACTGCATTTTTAATAAAGTAGTTCAACTGTCAATCAAAGGGTTGAATTTTTAACCAAAAAATATAGATTTTCAACTTAAAATAGAATAATTCAACTTACAGATAAAAAAAATTAATTCTCAACAAAAAATACAAATTTTTAATAATATAGTAAATTTTTCAAACAAAGAAATTAATTGTGTACGAAAATAGTTGAATTTTTAATCCAAAAAGATGAGTTTTCAAACAGACAGTTGAATTTAAACAAAAAAAAAGACTTTTTAACAAAATTGCTGAATTCCCTACAACATAAATTAATCTGTACATTAGTCTTTTTGTTCTCGCTCTTCACGCTGGATAATGTATTTATCTCGCGCTAGGCGGTCTTTAAAAATTCGTGTTTTTTTTTTAATTAACTTTCTTATTTGCAAATTAAACTATTCTACTTTTGATCGAAAATTGATCGTTTTTAGTAGAATTATATTTTGTATTAGAAAATCCATTTTTTCAACCGCAATTTCAACTATTCCATTTTTTATTGAAAATTGATCGTTTTTAGTTTAAAATTCCACTATTTGGCAGGAAAATGTAACTGTTTTGTTGAAAATTCTATCATTTTCCTAGAAAGTTTAAATATTCGATTGAATATTAACTTTTGTTTGAACATATTCAGAGTTTGGCTGTTCTGGAAAGAATAGGCACAATTTGTTTACGGAGTCAATTAAGAATATCTTTCCGAAGACTATTTTCTATGTTGCTTTGTGAATTTATAAGAATAATGAATTATTGAAACAATTTCGATTTAAAAATTCAGAGTCTGGCTGTTTTTCAAGGAATAGGCACAATTTGTATACGGTGTTAACTAAGAATATCTCTCCGATTACTCTTTTATATGTTGCTTCGTAAATTTCCAAGATTTATTAATTCTTTAAACAATTTTATAAACCATGGACGAATTTGGCTATTTGTCAATAAATAGGATCAATTTTTTACAAAATTAACTGAGGATATCTTTCCGATGACTTTTGTCTATAATGCTCTGCAAATTTCCAAGACTTATTAATTGTTCTATACAATTTTTACGAACAAATTAGGAGTTTGGCTATTTTTTAAAGAATAGGCTCAATTTGTTTTAGATATCAACAAAGAAGGTATTTTCAATATCTCTTTTCTACGATACTTTGCACATTTACAATAATTATTAATTATTTCAAAAATTTGCATAAAGATATCCAGAGCTTGGCTATTTTTCAAGGAAGTGGCACAATTTTTTTTACGGAATGAACTAAGAATATCTCTCCAAATACTCTTTTCTATGTTACTATTTTTGACGAAATGGCCCAATTTGTTTACAGAAAAAAAAGAATGTATTTATAATGAGTCCTTCCTACGTGACTTTGCTAATTTAAAATAATTATTTCAACAATTCTCATAAAGATATTCAGAGTTTGGATATTTTTCAACGAATAGGCACAATTTGTTTACGGAACCAATAAAGAATGTTTTTCAAATAACTCTTTCCTATGATGCTTTGGAAATTTACAATAATAATTAATTATTTAAACAATTTTTATAAACGTATTCAGAGTCCGGTTTTTTTCAAGGAATATACACAATTTCTTTACGGAGTCAACTAAGATTGTCTTTCTGATGACTCCTTACTATGCTTTGAAAATATACAATAATTATTAATTATTTTAACATTTTTCATCAACATTTTCAGAGTTTGGCTGTTTTTCAACGAATAGGCTCAATTTGCTTTCAAGTCGACTAAGAATATCTTTCAGATGACTGGTCTCTATGTTGATTTGTAAATTCACAAGAATGTTTAATTATTTAAACAATTTCGATTAAAAAATTAAGAGTTTGGCTATTTTTCAACGAATAGGCTCCATTTGTTACAGAATTAAGTAAGAATATCTTTCCGGTGAATTTTTCCTATAATGCTCTGCAAATTTTCCAGGATGAATTATTATTTAAACAATTTTGATGAACAAATTAAGAGTTTGGCTATTTTTTGAAGAATAGGCTCAATTTGATTACGGAATCAATAAAGAATCTTTTTCAAATAACTCTTTCCTATGATACTTTGAAAATTTACAATAATTATTATTAATTATTTAAACAATTTTCATAAACATATTCAGAGTTTGGGTTTTTTTCACGGAATAAACACAATTTGTTTACAGAGTCAACTAAGATTGTCTTTCCGATAACTCTTTGCTATGTTTTGTAAATTTACAAGAATTATTAATTATTTAAACAACATTCATAAACAAATTGAGAATTTTGATATTTTTCAACGATAGGGGTCAATTTTTCATATGATTAACTATAAACACATTTCCGATGACTCTTTTCTATTAGGATATTTTCGAATTTCCAAGATTTATTAATTATTTAAACAATTTTCATGAGCAAATTGAGAGTTTGACCATTTTTCAAAGAATAGGCTTAATTTTTTTACGGAATCAACAAAGAATTGTATTTGAAACAACTTTTTCCTACGATACATTGAAAATTTACAACAATTATTATTTATTCAAATAATTTTTATACACTAATTCAGAGTTTGACAATCTTTTAGTTTACATAAAAACATACACGCTGCTATAACCTATTTAATAATAAATACCACTTTTCTATCTGAACTATAATATTAAAATCGAAACCATTTGAAAATTTTAAACAAATTCATTTTTATAATAAAACATATTTTTCTTATTTCTTAGCCCCGGGCAGAAAGTGAGGGGAAATTATGGTATACGAAGTATGGGAAATGAGGGGAGAGAAAGTAGGTGAAGTATTTAAAATGAGAAAAAATAAGGAGAGGAGACGTAGGGGAAATTAAGGATAATGGCGGTGAGTAGGGGACGTGAGGGGAAATAAGGGGAGGGGAACTAGGGGAAACGAGGGTCGTGAGAGAATGAGTAGTGGGTAAGTAGGGAAGTGAAGGGAAATTATGGGAAATGAGGTAAGGGGAAGCAGGAGAAGTGAGTGTAAGTGAGGGTACATTATTAGAAATGAGGGTGAGTAGAAAAGAGGAAGTGTGGGCTAAGGAAGGTGAGTAAGAGGAGTGAGGAAAGGGAGAAGTAGAGGAGAAAGATGGGGCAGGCGGTCGGGAACGAAAAGTAAAGTGAGAGGAGGGAAAGTAGAGAAGTGAGAGGAAATGATGGGAAAGGAGTGTAGGGGAAGTGGGAGAAGTGAGTGTGAGGGGACATTATTGAAAATGAGGGTTTGTAGGAGAAAGAAAGTGTGTGCTAAGGAAGAGAAGTAGAATTCGGGAAAGGCAGAAGTAGAGGAGGATGGTGAGGTAAGGGGTCAGGAGCGAAAAGTGAAGTGAGGGGAGGGAAAGAAGAGAAGTACGGTAGTGAGAGGAAATGATGGAAAATGTGGGTAGTGGAAGTAGGAGAAGTGAGTTGAAGTGATGGGCTCGTAAAAATGAGGGTGAGTAGAAGAGATTAAGTGTGGGCTATCGAAGGAAAGTAGGATAAGTCAGGAAAGGGGGAAGTAGAGGAGGAAGATGGGGTAGGGGGTCAGGAGCGAAAAGTGAAGTGAGAGGAGGGAAAGTAGGGAACAAGGCAAGTGAGAAGAAATGATAGGAAATGAGTGTAGGCAAAGTTGTAAAAGTGACTGCAAGTGGGGGACATTATTAAAAATGAGGGTGAATAGGAGAGAGGAAGTGTGGGCTAAGGAAGGGAAGTAGGAGAAGTGAGGAAAGGGGGAAGTAGAGGAGGAAAAATATGGGGTAGGAGGGTCGGGAGCGAAAAATAAAGCGGGTGAGGGGAGGGAAGTGAGAGGAAATGATTGAAAATGAGTGTAGGGGAAGTAGCAGAAGTGATGGGAGGGAAAGTAGAGAAGTGGGGAATGATGAGAATGATGGGAAATGAGGGTAGGGGAAGTAGAAGAAGAGAGTGTTAGTGAAGGGACATTATTAGAAATCAGGGTGAGTAGGAGAGAGGAAGTATAGGGCTAAGGAAGGGAAGTAGGAGAAGTGAGGAAAAGGAGAAATAGAGGAGAAAGAAGATGAGAGGGGAGGGGAGGAGGTCAGCAGCGAAAATCGAAGTGAAGGGAGGGGAAATGAGGAGGGAGGAGAGGGGTATCAAAATATTGGCAAAATAGTATCATAGCTCAAAAAGAGTGTAAAATAGTGTCAATAGGGTGGTAAGTCCGAGGTCTGAAACTGATCTGGAGGGGTTGTCTCAGTTATCTGAGTTGTTTTTAGCGATGAATGAAAAATATTGAAAGATGGGGAATGAAAATACGAGACAATAGGAACACGTGACTCTAGAATATATATCTGAAGTTTGCAGCGGACTGGGTGTATTTTCATTGTACTTGATTGTGATTGGAATGAATTGAGCACGTGTTTTTCTGCAAAGTCAGGTCTGTGGAACGGTACACTCGTTCTAGAAAAGCAGGTTTTAAAGGCAATCCTCTGAAAGAATAGAGGGCTCGTGCGGTTCACAGTGACACAAGTAACAAGTACCAAGTAACAAGTAACAACTTCCAGGAGCGTATCGAGGTAAAATTAATTTTCTTTGGAAAGAAGAAATTTATTTAATGGAATCATTAAATAATGGAACGAGCGGAAACGACCTAAAACTGACGCAACGTCAGTGCGAGATAAATATAACCCACAATCAGAAACAGGTAAACAGGTGTTTATGACCCGAATGCTGGAGGTGCTAATAGGCATTTTGTAACAAACGGAATATTTATGCTCCTACGTAACCTTTCACATTTAGAAAAAAATTTTTTTCACCTTTTCACCTGCAGGCTTCTTCCTCGATTTCTATTTATTTATATTTATTCGTTTTCTAATTAATAAATTTAGGGTATGTAGCAAAAATTGGTCAGGTATGGTAAATTTTTACTGTTTCTTATGAATTAAAAAAGCAGTTCAACTTTCAGCCACAAGTAGTTCAATTTGGAACCAAAAAAGATAGATTATGAACAAAAATTGTAATAGTTGATATTTTTAAAAAAATATATTTTTTTGTTTCAAATTAAAAACAGACGAATTGAACCGAAAAACTTGAATTTTCGAAAATATTGTTGAATCCATAACAAAGACAGATTTATTTTCAACCAAACAGTTGCATTTTTAAGCAAAAAAGATTAAATTTCTAACAAAAGAGATAAATTTTCCAATCCAACAGACGAATCTTCAACAAGATACATAAACTTTTAACCAAATAGTTAAATTTTCAACCCAGAAGATTAATTTTCTACCCAAAAAGACAAATTTTCAAGAAAATACACGAATCTTCAACCAATTGTATGAATTCTCAACTAAAAAAGATAAATTTTTAATCAAAAATGAAATAGTTCGATTTTTCATTCAAAGAATTAGTTTTTCACTCAAAAAAATGAATCTTCGACAAAATAGTTAATCTTTCAACGAAAGAGATGAATCTTCAAATAAAATGAAGAATTTTTAACCAAAAAGTTATATTTTCAACTAAAAATCTCAATTTTTAATCAAGAAAATTAATTTTCTACATGAATTTTCAACCAAATAGTTGAATTTTCAACTAAAAAAGATACATTTTTAATCAAAAATTGAACAGTTACATTTTTAATTTTTGTAAATTAAGTTTTTGCCCTAACAAAACGTATTTTCAATAAAAAAGTTAAATTTTCAACCAAAGATATGACTTTTCAACTAAAAAAGATAAACTTTTAATCAAAAATGGAATATTTAAACTTTTAATTTTGAAGAATTATTAAAAAAAAAAACGAATTTTCAACAAAATAATTCGACTAATGAGAGATGAATTTTCAACTAAAAAAATTAAGAATTTTCAACCAAATAGTTGAATTTTCAACCAAAAACATAAATT
>CAKNYM010051066.1:43725-61297 GCA_932195095.1 Andricus curvator
TCATTTCCCCTCAATTCTCTTATTGTCCCTTCCCTCATTTCCCCTCACTTCCCCGGCATTCTTTTCCCTCATTTCCCATTACTTGCACTACTTTTCCTCCCCTCTGTTCCAATCCTTTTCTTTGCTTTCCCACCCTTCATTTTCCCTACTTCCCCACCCTCATTTCCCCTCACTCCCCCTAGAATCCTTCTTCTCATTTCCCCTCATTTACCAAACATCTTCCACCATTTCCCCTATTACTCCTCCCCTCACCTTACTACCCTACCGACATTTGCCCTTACTTCCCCTATCCTAAATCCCCCTCGCATGCCCTGCTTCGCCTTCCCTTATTTTCACCCATTTCCCCTACTATCCCATCCCTCATTTACCCTCATTTCCCTTAACTTTTTTTTAAACACTTTACCCTAAAAAGGATATTTTTTTCTCTATAAAATATTAGCGTGACGAACAAAAATTAATAAATGCAACACTTTTATAAGAAAAGACAAATTTTAATATAAAAAATTATATAAATAATTAAAATATAAAATTAATATAATTACAAAATATTTCATGTTCAAAGTTAATAAATAATATTTTTATATGGACTATCAATGCATTGCATTTTTGTTAAAAAAGACCAATTTCCGACGGAAAACGCTAACATAACCTAAAGTTGTTCAAAACTGCAAGTTTAATTTTTGAAGTCAGATGATTTTTGTTTAAAATTATTATAATTATTAACTATGGTTCAGTAACTGTAAATATTATTTGAAATATAACAATTTTTTATTAATAATAGCAATTTACTACGAAAAACACTAACATAACATGCGAAAAATGTTAGCGTAACTTAAATTCTTCAAAAAATGAAAATCTTTGAAATCTATTTCGATCTCCGGTGAATAACACGACCATAACCAAAAACCTGATAATAATCTGGAGAATAATAATAATTTGATAAATCGTTTAATTTTTCAAAATTAAAAATACCAATTTTCGACGAAAAACACTATCATAACATAACAAAAAAATGTTGCAAATTGCAGATCATCTTTGAAATTTAACATAACCTCAAATAGTTCCAAAATTGTAAATTTCTTTGAAATTCATATCGATATTTCCTGTGGAAACCGCTAGCTCAAACTATAATATATTGTACTAAAAATACCCGTTTCCGGTGTAAATTCTCAACATAACCTAAAATTGTTCAAAATTTGTGAATCTTCTTTGAAATGTTTAAAATAATTTTTTTTTAAATTAAAAACACCAATTTTCGAGGAAAGACACTAACATAATCCGAAATTGTTAAAAGATTCCTAACCTTGTTCAAATTATAATGATTTTTGTTTGAAAATACCAATATCCGACGAAAAACACTAACATAACCTAAAATTGTTCAAAAAATTTTAATCTTCTTTCAAATACAATGATTTCTTTACTAAAAATACCGATTTCCGGTGTAAGACGTCAACCTAACCTAAAATAGTTTTAAAACAAGTTGTGAATCTTCTTTGAAATGTTTCAAATATAATTTTTTTTTAAATTAAAAATACCGATTTTCGACGAAAAACACTAGCATAACATAATATCAAATTGTAAATCTTCTTTAAAATTTAAGCTTAAATTTTTCCAAAATTGTAAATTTTCTTTGAAATCCATATCGATATTTCCAGTGAAAAATTCGAGCATAACCTAAAATTGTTAAAAACTTATGCATTTTCTTTGAAATCTAATGATTTTGGAATAAAAATTGCAATTCAATTTTATTATTTCAAACAAAAATGATTGGATTTGAATCGAATGATTTTTATATAAAAATACCAATTTCATGTGAAACACGCCAACATAACCTAAAGTTGTTAGAAAATTGTGAATATTTTTTTTAATCTATTAATTTATTATTAAAAATACCAATAATTCCCAACGAAAAACACTAACATGGCAGGAAATTGTTCAGAATTGTAAATATTCTTTATGATTTTTGATTAAATAACCGATTTCCTGTAAATAAAAAAACGTTAATATAACCTGAAACTGTTCAGAAATTGCAAATTCTGTTCAAACTATAATGATTTTTGTTTTGAAATGCCATTTCATGAGTAAAACGCTAACGTTCTTCATTAAAATCTAATTTTTTTTTACTAAAAATACCAATTTTGGATGTAAAACGTCAACATAACCTAAAATTGTTAAAAAGTTGTTAATCTTTTTTGAAATGTTTGAAATGGAATTTTTTAATATTAAAAATACCAATTTTTGACGAAAGGTACTATCAAAATCCATAATTGTTAACAGATTTTTGTTTGAATATACAAATTTTCTACGTAAACCAAAAAAAAAACGTAACATAAAATTGTTCAAATCTTAATCTTCTTTGAAATCTAATGTTTTTTTCAAAAAAATTGCAATTCAATTTTATTATTTCAAACAAAAATCATAACCTAATCATAAATCGTAAACTAAAATTGTTTTAAAAAATTAAACTTTTCAAAATCTAATTATTTTTGTTTAAAAATACCAATTTCCGGTAAGAAAAACGCTAAACAAAACATAAAAACGTAAATTGTTGACAAATTTTTAATCTTTGAAGTCTAATAATTTTTTATTGAAAATACCCATTTACAAAAGCTCATTCTATTCTTTGGTTTTTCATTCTAAAATGTGTTGCAATTATCAATGGGCCTTTTTTGTTAAATTCAAAAATCAAGTTAAAGATTGAGTAATTTTGAACTTGACTGTACACCCAGATCTATATGTTACGTAACGCTTTTACGGGGGAGAGAGTTTACGAGAAATGTGACGTAACATTTTGTTTAATGGAATCATTTTTCTTTAAATATTAAGGAAGTGAAAAAAAGAATTTTTAATTGCTGTGGGTTGAAAAATGACTGCAAATTATTTCTGTGTACAGTTTTCAATAACAAATAATAATAATATATAATCATATTTTCCATAAAATTAGTTCTGCTCGAACGGAAGAAATACACCACTATATTTTCGAACGTGCAAGAATCTACTTAAAAAATCCAAAAAAACGTAATCTTTTTGTTGATATTACAAAAAATTCTAACTTGATCAAAAATCAATCGTAGTTTCTCTACGCTAATCATAATTTCTTTATAAAAAGCCGCGAATTCTTATAATTTTTGAAAAATTAATCGCATCTTCAGAAAAAAGGAAAAATGGACAAAATTCTGAATTATAGGGATTATTGGGGATTTTGAGAAAAATAGGCGGAAAAGGTGATAAGGGGAAAAATAGGGGAAAAGGGGTAATTGGGGATTGACTGTGATCCCCATTTATAACTGAATTCAACTTTTAGATCTGTTCTGTTCTGGCCTAAACGACAGTAAACCAGCGATTAGTCATATACCGACAGACGATAATGGTTCGTGTCTGCGCTAAGATTCCACAAGTCGGTAAGGTAGATCCCTTCCCAGCCGACATTATTCTAATACCTGACAGGAACCTACATTACCGAACGATGATAGGACAGGCACCTACATCACCGACCGTCGGTAATGCAGAAATCTGCATCACCTTCAGTCGACAGTCCCGGGATCTAGATAACCTTTAGTCTATAATATTGGAATCTAGATTACCTACCTAATGAAGGTTACTGTCCCATCATCGGTCGGTAATGTAGGTTCCTACTAGGTATCCGATTAATGTCAGCCTCGGAAGGAATCTACCTTACCAACTGATGAAATCTTAGCACGGACACGAACCATTACCACAGTTATGCTCATTTAAACAATAATAATTGATAGTCTTTAATCTCGATTCAAGCTCATCAGAATCGTTTCGAATCGGTTTGAAGGAAAAATTAAATTAAACCCGAGCGGTTAGTTACTCAATTGTTTGGTGTACACTAGATTGCAAGATTCTTATAATTTTTTCGTGATTATAGGAAATTCATTATAGAAAATCACTATATAGACCAACATTATAGGAAAATCAGAATTGGAAGAAATAATAACAAAATATTGAAGGAATTATTATTGTAAAAAGTAGAGAAACTAGAAAGGAACGATTTATTTTAGACCACCCCTTTTGAATTCTTTAAAATTTTTGAAACAGTTAGAAATTTGTAGAAATCATCAAAAATCCCTTGAATATAAAATAAACGAAATTTATTCCCTAAAGTTCTCTAGAAATCCATTGAAATCCTTTGAAACTGGTAAAAATCTCCTGAAATCTTCGTAATAATTTGAGGTCCTATAAAATCCCTTAAATCTTGTTAAATTTTTAGAAATTCCCTGAAATGATTAAAAATAAAAAATAAATCGTTGGCATGCCTTGAAATTTTTGTAATCTCTTGAAATTCTTTGCAATCTTTCAAAATAATTGAAAATCTTTTTAATGGTTTGAATTTTTTTAATTCCTTCATATCCCTTGAAATTCTTGAAATCCGCAGAAATCTCTTGTAATAAAATATAATTTATTCTTTAAAATTCTATAAAAATTCGTTACAATCCTTTAAAATCCCTGGAAATCGTAAAAATCCATGAAAATAGGTAAAAATCATTTAAACTTCCTTGAAATATCTTAAAATCCGTTGAAATCTTTGGAATCGCTAGGAATCCCTTGAAATTTTATTTAATTTAATTTATTTTCCAAAGTATTCTAGAAATCCCTACAAATATTTGTAAATCCTACATAACTATTTGAAATCCCTTAAAATCCTTAAAATTCCCAAAAATAATCAGAAATCTTTTAAATCCTCTAAAATCCATTGAACTGTTTCAAAATCTCACGAAATTCTGTGAAAATCTCTTCAAAACTGATGAAATCCTTTAAAATTAGTTGACATTTTTGTGAATCCCATGAAATATTTTTAAATTCCTTAAAATCCCTTGAAGTCCCTCGAATTTTGAAGGATTCGTAAGATTTCGAAAGTTTTCAAAAAATTTCGAAGGATTTTAAGGGATTTTGACAGATTTGAAGTGATATAAAAGGGTTTCGATGATTTCATGGGATTTTCAGAGATTTAAAAAGATCTCAAAGTATATCCCTGGGTTTTAGAGGACTTCGTAAGATTTTAAAAGATTTCATGGAATTTAAAGGATTTTAAAATATTTTTATAAATTCTACCAACGGCCATACCACGCTGAAAACCCCAGTTCTCGTCAGATCACTGAAGTTAAGCAGCGTTGGACGCGGTCAGTACTTGGATGGGTGACCATTCAAGAATACTGACATGAGTGCTGTTGGCACATCGTGGGTGTGGTGAGCCCACACTGTTAGTTATTTATAACTACAAGAAAAACCTAGAAACACTACCCGAATCGGGTAGTGTCACGCCTACCCTGAAAGGGAAATGGTTTAATGGTATACTACTACTACTACTACAGGGTTTTCACTATGAAGGATTTTTATGGGATTTTTAAGATTTCAGTCGATTTCAAGGATTTTCAAAGTTTTTAAAGGGTTTTAAGGGATTTAAAAGAGATTTGAGAATAACTCACTGGATTTTGAAGGATTTTAAAGGATTTTATATAATACCGAAGTATTTTCACGAATTTTGAAGGATATCAAGGGATTTTAATGAGATTTCGACGATTTGAAGGGATTTGAAAAGATTTCAAAAGACTGCAGGGGATTTCAAAATATTTGTAAGGACTTGAAGGGATTTTAAGGGATTTTAACGAATTTTAATAAATATAAAAGAGTTGGTTTCAATGATTTTAAGGGATTTTAAGGGATTTTTAATGGCTTTCAAAAGATTTTAATCGATTCTAATATATTGTAAGGGGTTTCAAGAAATTCGGAAAGATTCCCAGGGATTTGAAAGATTACAGTGAATTTTGAAGGAATTTCGTAAGATTTCGAACTATTTCACGATATTTTATGGATTCTACAGGATTTCCACAGATTTTAAGGGACTTTCCCGTATTTTGAAGGATTAAATGGGATTTTTTTTACATTCTGACAATTTTTTAACGGGTTTTAAGTTAAAGGATTTCCAGGATGCTCAATCGTTTCAAAGGGATTTCAAGAGACTCTATACAATATGCATGGAATTCACTGGATTTAAAAATTTTGCACATGATTTAAAAAATGTGAAGAGGTTTATAAAATTTTCCAAAGAATTCACGGGATTTCAAAGGATTGCAAAGATTTTCAGGGATTCCATGAGCTTTCATTAATGTGTATAATTTGTATAATAGTATAAAAAGTCATTTCGACAGCCAAAACAGGTGTTAATTAGCATATTTAAAAAAAAATTAGAAAAAGAAAACTTATGTAAGAAATGCCCCCCCCCCCCCCCCGAGAAAAAGCCTTACATAATTAATGGATGCTCCCTCATAGGAAAATCATTATACACCTATACTGAATTTCTATAATATTTTTTCGTAAGTGAGGATTCCGAGGAATTTTGAGGGATTGTAACGGATTGCATGGGATTGTCAATGATTGCATGAGACTGCAAAAGATTTTATAGGAGATTTCAATAGATTGCATAAGATTGAGAGCAGTGCATGGGATTGCAGGCAATTTTATAGAGATCGATCGAGTTTTAATAGAAATTGCATTGGATTGCATCGAGCTTGCATGAGATTCAAAGGGATTGTAAAGGATTGCGTGATACTGCAAAATATTTCATGGGAGATTTCAGGGAATTGCATGAGATTGCAAATATTGCATGGGATTGTACGGAATTTTAAAGAGATTTCTCGAGATTTTATAGAGATTGCATGGGATTGCACCGATATTGTATGGGATTGCAATGGATTGTAAAGGATTGCATAAAATTGCAAAAGATTTAATTGAAGATTTCATTGAAGATTTCACGGGATTTCATGAGATTGTAAGGATTGAATGGGATTGCAGGAAATTTTAAAGAGATCGCTGGAGATTTTACAGAGATTGCACGAATATTGTATGGGATAGTATGGGATTGCATTGAGATTGCATGGGATTACAAGAGATTGTAAATGATTGCATAAGATTGCAAAAAATTTCATGGATGATTCCAGGAGATTTCACGGGAATGCATCCAAATTGCATGAAATTACAAAGTATTTCAAATGATTGCATAAGATTGCAAAAGATTTCATGAGAGATTTCAAGGGATGGCATGAGATAGCAAGTAGTGCATGTGCTTGCACGAAATTTTGAAGAGATCGCTCGAAATTTGATAGATATTGTATGGGATTACAAGGGATCGTAAAGAATTGCATATAGGATTATAAAAAATTTCAAGGGAGATTCCTGGGCATTGCATGAGATTGCAAATAGTGCATGGGATTGCACGAACATTTAAAGAAATCGCTCGAGCTTTTATAGAGATTGCATGGGATTACAAGAGATTGTAAAAGATTTCATAAGATGGCATAACATTTTATAGGGGATTCTAGGTGATTTTATGGGATTACATCGAGCTTGCATGAGATTACAAGGGATTGCAAAGGATTGCATGACATTGCAAAAGATTTCATGAAAGATTCTAGGGGATTTCGTGGGATTGCATCGAGATTACACTTAATTACAAACGATTTTAACGGATTGCATGAGATTCCAAAAGGTAGCATGAGAGATTCCAGAGGCTTCCAGGAGATTGCATGAGATAGGAATCAGTGCATGGGATTGCATGAAATTTTAAATATATCGCTCCAGATTTGATAGAGATTGCATGAAATTGCATCGACATTGTATGGGATTACCATGGATTGTAAAGGATTGCATGAATTTGCAAAAGATCTCATTGGAGATTCCAGGGATTCCAGGGATATTGCATGGGATCACAAAGGATTTCAAAGGATTGAATAACATTTCAAGAGATTTTATGAGAAATTCCAGGGGATTGCACGAGAATTAAAAAAGATCACTCATGATTTTATATAGATTGCATTGGATTGCATCGATATTTCATGGGATAACAAGGAATCGTAAAGGATTGCATGAGATTGAAAAATATTTCATAAGAGATTCCAGGGAATTGCATGGGATTGCACCGATATTGTATGGGATTACAATGGTTTGTAAAGGATTGCTTCAGATTGTAAAAGATTTCATGGGAGATTACAGGGTATTTCATGAGATTGCAAGCAGTTCATGGGATCTGCATGAAATTTTAGAAATTATGATCGAGATTTTATAGAGATTGAATGGAATTTCATCGAGCTTGCATGGGATTACAAGGAATTGTAAAGGATTGCATGAAATTGCAAAAGATTTCATTGAAGATTCCAGGGGATTTCATGAGATTATAAGGACTACATGGGATTGCACAAATTTTTAAACGTCTCGCTCGAGATTGTATGAAATCGCAAGGGATTATAAAGGATTGCATAAGATTTCATGGAAGATTCAAGAGAATTGTATGGAATTGCATCGAGATTGCATAGGATTACAAGAGATTGTAAATTATTTCATAAGATTGCAAAAGATTTCATGGAAGATTCCAGGAGATTTCACGGGATTGCATCGAGATTGCATGGGATTACAAAGGATTTCAAAGGATTTTATAAGATTGCAAAGGATTTCATGAGAGATTCCAAGGGATGGCATGAAATAGCAAGTGGTGCATGGGCTTGCACGAAATTTAAAGAGATCGTTCGAAATTTTATAGAGTTTGCATGGGCTTACAAGGGATCGGAAAGGATTGCATTTCGGAATATAAAAAATTCCACGGGAGATTCCAGGGCATTGCATGAGATTGCAAATAGTGCATGGGATTGCACGAACATTTAAAGAAATCGCTCGAGATTTTATAGAGATTCCATGGGATTACAAGGGATTGTATGGGATTGCATTGAGATTGCATGGGATTACAAGAGATTGTAAATGATTGCATAATATTGCAAAAGATTTCATGGAAGATTCCAGGAGATTTCACGGAAATGCATCGAAATTGCATGAAGTTACAAAGGATTTCAAAGGATTAAATAAGATTGCAAAAGATTTCATGAGAGATTCCAGGGAATTGCACGAGATAGCAAGTAGTGCATGGGTTTGCACGAAATTTTAAAGAGATCGCTTAACATTTTATAGAGATTGCATGGGATTACAAGGAATCGTAAAGGATTGTATAAAGAATTAGAAAAAATTTCATGGGAGATTCCAGGCATTGCATGAGATAGCAAGCAGTGCATAAGTTTGCACGAAAATTTAAATGATCGCTCGTGATTTTAATCTAGTTTGCATTGGATTGCATCGATATTTCATGGGATTGCCAGGAATTGTGAAGGATTGCATGAGATTGTAAAATATTTCATGGGAGATTCCAGGAAATTGCATGAGATTGCAAACAGTGCATGGGATTGCACAAGACTTTAAAGAGATAGCTCGAGATTTTATAGAGATTGCATGGAATTGCACCGATATTGTATGGGATTGCAATGGATTGTAAAGGATTGCATAAAATTGCAAAAGATTTAATTGAAGATTTCACGGGATTTCATGAGATTGTAAGGATTGAATGGGATTGCAGGAAATTTTAAAGAGATCGCTCGAGATTTTACAGAGATTGCACGAATATTGTATGGGATAGTATGGGATTGCATTGAGATTGCATGGGATTACAAGAGATTGTAAATGATTGCATAAGATTGCAAAAATTTTCATGGATTATTCCAGGAGATTTCACGGGAATGCATCCAAATTGCATGAAATTACAAAGTATTTCAAATGATTGCATAAGATTGCAAAAGATTTCATGAGATATTTCAAGGGATGGCATGAGATTGCAAATAGTGCATGGGATTGCACGAACGTTTAAAGAGATCGCTCGAAATTTGATAGAGATTGCATCGGATTATAAGGGATCGTGAAAGATTGCATATAGAATTATATAAAATGTCATGGGAGACTCCAAGCATTGCATGAGATTGCAAGAAGTTCATGGGCTTACACGAAATTTTAAAGAGATCGCTCTTGATTTTATATAGATTGCATTGGATTGCATCGATATTTCATGGGATTACCAGGATTTGTAAAGGATTGCACGTGATTGCAGAATATTTCATGGGAGATTCCAGGGATTGCACGAGATTGCAAGCAGTGCATGGGATTTTCATGAAATTTTAGAAAGATTGATCGAGATTTTATAGAGATTGAATGGAATTTCATCGAGCTTGCATGGGATTACGATTGATTATAAAGGATTGCAAAAAATTTCAAAAGATTTGATTGAAGATTTCACGGGATTTCATGAAATTGTAAGGATTGCATGGGATTGCAGGAAATTTTAAAGAGATCGCTCGAGATTTTACAGAGATTGCATGGGATTAAAAGGGATTACATGGGATTGCATCGAGATTACATGGGATTACAAGAGATTGTAAATGATTGCATAAGATTGCAAAAGATTTCATAGAAGATTCCAGGAGATTTTATGGGTTTGCATCGAGATTGCAATGGGATCACAAAGTATTTCGAAGGATTGAATGAAATTGCAAAAGATTTCATGAGAGATTCCAAGGGATGGCATGAGATAGCAAGTGGCGCATGGGCTTGCACGAAATTTTAAAGAGATCGCTCGAGATTTTATAGAGATTGCATGGGATTACAAGGGATTGTTTGGGATTGCATCGAGATTGCATGGGATTACAAGATATTGTAAATTATTGCATAAGATTGCAAAAGATTTCACGGAAGATTCCAGGAGATTTCATGGGAATGCATCGAAATTTCATGAAATTACAAAGGATTGAATAAGATTGCAAAACATTTCATGAGAGATTCCAAGGGATTGCATGAGATAGCAAGTGGTGCATGGGCTTGCACGAAATTTTAAGGAGATCGCATGAGTTTTATAGAGTTTGCATGGGATTCCAAAAAATTACATAGGATTGCACGAGATTACACAAGATTTCAGAAAGACTGTACACCAGATTGGACGAGTAATTAACCCCTCGATTACAGCCAATATCAAAATCCTACTTATTTGGAAGAATAGACATACTGCGTTGAAGAAGATCCGCCGTAACCAGGTTCTTCTTTAACTCGTATCGATGGACAGAAGATTTCTTCAAATTTGGCCGGCTGATTTTTTTTCGAAGAACCAAAGGTCTTTTTACCAGCCAAAATCGGATCTTCCTGTCTGTTGGCACGCCGATAGAGTGTCGAGGGTGGCAGACCATACTTTTTGGCAGTTTGTTTCACCGACTTTTTATGTTTCCTGACATCGATTATCGCCTGTATCATTTTCTGCTCGTCCCAACTCTGCCAGTTGGACTTCCGCTTGTAATTCCTGACCATGACTCGGACCGAGAAGTTTCTTGATTAGCTTCTTGGCTCGGCTTTTCACTGGTTTTAAACTCCCAATGCTCGCTAGTTAGTTAGGCCAACTGTGAAATACGCAGAAAGGATAAAACTTGGTAAAGCGCTCTTGTGAAGAGTCAGCGAAACGAGACCAACCTTCGATTTATACTTGACTTCCGGTAACTTGGCTCATCATTAAATTTAGTTCTAAAGTGTCTCCTAGAATCTGAGAGAAATGGTTTAGCTGTCCCAGCTAGACGTTTAGCTGGATTTCGTCTTCTAAGAAAATATAGCTGTGTCATCTAGCTTTCTAGCTGAGTTACCTAAATCTCTAGCTATTTTAGCTAAATTTTGCTATCTATAAATTATCTAGAAAATTTCTAGACAGCAAAATTAGCTGAAATAGCTAGATATTTAGGTAACACAGCTAGAAATTTAGGTAACACAGCTATATTTTCTTAGAAGGCGAAATCCAGCTAAACGTCTAGCTGGGACAGCTAAACCATTTTTTTCAGTGTGATTCTATTAAGGAGTCATGCAAAAATAACGTAAGGCGTTTTAGGGAGAGAGGGAGTTTGCTGAAATCTTACTGTTTTTCATGAATTAATGAAGTAGTTCAACTTCAAACCAAGTAGTTGAATTTGCAACCAAAAAATATTTTTTAGTCAATAAAGAAAGAAGATTTTACGCAAAATGTTGAAATTTTTGTCAAAAAGACGAACTTTCTACAAAAAGGTGAATTTTCAACCAAATAATCGAATTTTTAACCAAAAAGATGAATTTTCAAATAGGAAGATTATTTTCTACCAAAAAAGACGAATCTTCAACAAACACATACATTTTTAACCAAACGGTTAAATTTTAAACCAAGAAGATTCATTTTCCACAAAAAAAAAAGAATGATCAAAAAATTATATAAATTTAAAACCAAACAGTTTTAAACTAAAAAAGACAAATTTTGAACCAAAAATGAAATAGTTAAATTTTCATTTAAAAAAATTAATTTTCAATTAAAAAAAAACGAATTGTCTACAAAAAGTTCAATTTTCTACCAAATATATGAATTTTCAAGTCAAAAAGTAAAATTTTCTACAAACAGTTGAATTTTCAACAATAGTTCCAACCAAGAAAGATTTTTTTCAAACCAAAAAAAAATTGATCCAAAATTTTAAAATTTCAAGTCAAAAAGACGAACTTTCTACAAAAAAGGTAAATTTTCAAGCAAATAGTCCAATTTTCCAACAAAAAGATTAATTTTCCACCAAAAAAACGAATTTTCAACCTAATAATTGCATTTTTAAATAAAACAAAACAAAAATTGTTTGAACTAAAAATGGAATAGTTAAATTTTTATTTGAAAAAACATTTTTTCAAATTTAAAAAAAAACGAATTGTTTACAAGAAGCTCCATTTTCAACCAAATATATGAATTTCCCACTTGTTATTGAATTTGATGCTAAAAATACAAATTTGCTACAAAACAGTTGAATTTTAAAGAATAGTTAAATTTGTAATCAAGAGAAATTTTTTGTCAAAAAAGAAAAAAAAATTTGATCCAAAAATTTAAAGTCTTGACGAACTTTCTACAAAAAAGTCAATTTTCAAGCAAATAGTCAAATTTTCAAACAAAAAGATTATTCTATCAAAAAGACGAATTTTCAACAAATTACATAAATTTTCAACCTGGCAACAGCATTAAAAAAATTGAACCAAAAATAGAATAGTTAAATTTTCATTTGAAACAAAATTTATTTTCAATTGAAAAAAAAAAATAATTGTCTACAAATAGTTCAATTTTCTACCAAATATATGAATTTTCAAGTCAAAAAGTAAAATTTTCTACAAACAGTTGAATTTTCAACAATAGTTCCAACCAAGAAAGATTTTTTTTTTAAAGAAAAAAATTTGTTCCAAAATTTTTAAATTTCATGCCAAAAAGACGAACTTTCTACAAAAAAAATGTAAATTTTCAAGCAAATAGTCCAATTTTCCAACAAAAAGATTAATTTTTTTACGAAAAAAATGAATTTTCAACCTAATAATTGCATTTTTAAACAAAACAACATTTTTTGAACCAAAAATGGAATAGTCAAATTTTTATTTGAAAAAAGAAATAATTTTCAATTTAAAAAAAAAACGAATTGTTTACAAGAAGCTCTACTTTCAACCAAATATATGAATTTTCCACCTAATTATTGAATTTGAAGCTAAAAAGACAAATTTCCTACAAAACAGTTGAATTTTAAACAGTAGTTAAATTTTCAAACAAGAAAGATTTTTTGTCAAATAAGAAAAAAAAATTTTAGCCAAAAGTTTAAAATTTAAAGTCTTCACGAACTTTCTACAAAAAAGTCAATTTTCAAGCAAATAGTCAAATTTTCAAACAAAAATATTTTTCTATCGAAAAAACGAATTTTCAACAAATTACATAAATTTTCAACCTGTCAATAGCAAAAAAAAATGAACCAAAAATAGAATAGTTAAATTTTCATTTGAAACAAAATTTATTTTCAATTAAAAAAAAAACTAATTGTCTACAAAAAGTTCAATTTTCTACCAAATATATGAATTTTCAAGTCAAAAAGTAAAATTTTCTACATGCAGTTGAATTTTCAACAATATTTCCAACCAAGAAAGATTTTTTTTGAAACAAAAAATTTTGATTCAAAATTTTTTAATTTCATGTCAAAAAGACGAACTTTCTACAAAAAAGCTAAATTTTCAAGCAAATAGTCCAATATTCCAACAAAAAAAATTAATTATCTACCAAAAAAACGAATTTTCAACCTGATAAATGCATTTTTAAACAAAAGAAAACAAAGTTTTTTGAACCAAAAATGGAATAGTTAAATTTTTATTTGAAAAAAAAACATTTTCAATTTTTTAAAAACGAATTCTTTACAAGAAGCTCTATTTTCAACCAAATATATGAATTTTCCACCTAATTATTGAATTTGATGCTAGAAAGACAAATTTTCTACAAAACAGTTGAATTTTAAACAATAGTTAAATTTTCAACAAAGAGAAATTCTTTGTCAAGAAAGAAAAAAAAATTGATCCAAAAATTTAAAGTCTTGACGAACTTTCTACAAAAAAGTGAATTTTCAAGCAAATAGTTGCATTTTTAAACTAAAAAGGTCAAATTATGAACCAAAAAAGAAATAGTTAAATTTTAATTCAAAAAAAATTAATTTTCAATTTAAACAAACGAATTGTCTACAAAAAGTTCAATTTTCTACCAAATATATGAATTTTCCACCAAATTGTTGAATTTTTAAGCCGAAAAGTCAAATTTCCTACAAACAGTTGAATTTTCAACAAGAGTTAAATTTTCAACGAAGAAAGATTTTTTTTGTAATTTGATCCAAAATTTTTAAATTTCAAGTCAAAAAGATGAACTATGTACAAAAAAGGTAAATTTTCAAGCAAATAGCCCAATTTTCCAACAAGAAAATTAATTTTCTACCAAAAAAACGAATTTTCAACAAATTACATAAATTTTCAACCTAATAATTGTATTCTTAAATAAAACAAATTTTGAACCAAAAATGGAACACATAGTTCATTTTCATTTGAAACAAAATGTTCAATTAAAAAAAAAACTAATTGTCTACAAAAAAGTTCAATTTTCTACGAAATATATGAATTTTCTACCAAATTATTGAATTTGAACCTAAAAAGACAAATTTCCTACAAAACAGTTGAATTTTAAACACTACTTAAATTTTGAACCAAGAAAGATTTTTTGTCAAGAAAGAAAAAAAATTTGACCCTAAAATAAAAAATTTTAAGTCAAAAAGACGAACTTTCTACAAAAAAAATGAATTTTCAAGCAAATAGTCAAATTTTCAAACAAAGAATTTTCCACCAGAAAAAAAGGAATTTTCAACAAATTACATACATTTTCAACCTAAAAATTTCATTTTTAAACAAAAAAGACAAATTTTTAATCAGAAATAGAATAGTTAAATTTTTAACAAAAAATGCATTTTTATAAAGTAGTTTAACTTTCAACCAAGGAGTTGAATTTTCAACTTAAAAAACAATTTTTTAAGCAAATATGTAATAATTGATATTTTACCCAAAAAAATATTTTTAATCAAAGTTTAATCAGACGAATTCTCAACATAATGTTTAAACTAAAAAAGACCAATTTTTAACAACAAAAAACCGAATTTTCAACAAGTTACAAAAATTTTCAACCAAATAGTTGCATTTTTAAACGAAAGAAGACCAATTTTTAACCAAAAAAGGAACAGTTAAATTTTCATAACGGAAAATGAATTTTCAATTTTAAAAAATTAATTTTCAACAAGAAGTTCAATTTTCTACCAAATAGTTAAATTTTCACCCAAATTGTTAAATTTTCAAGCAAAAAAAAAATTCCTACTTAAAAGTTGAATTTTCAGGCAAATAGTTCAATTTTGAACTGAAAATAAAATTAATATTTTGAAAATCTGATCCCAAAGATATCTGGTGGATATCACACAGATATCTGATGGATATCCTACAGATATCTAATGTATATCAAACAGATATCTGATGTATATCCCACATATATCTAATGGATATCCCACAGACATCCCACAGATATTTGATAGATATCCTACAGATATCTGCTAGATATTTGCAGGATATCCGTACAAGGCGTAATTTCTATATCCCTAGGATATCCATAAGACATCCTAGGATGTTTATTGGATGTTTCTTGGTTATTCAAATGTCCAACGAGAGATACCCAGTAAATAACAATATATCTTACGTTGGACAACTTAATATCCCAGAGACGTCCAGAAAACATCACAGGATATCTAATGGATATCCCAGAGATATAGACATTTCCTACTTGTACGGATATCCTACAAATATTTGCAATCAAATAATTCGGCAGATATCTGTAGGACGCCCACAAGATATCTTTGGATATTAATTGGATATCTTGAAATATCCCGGTGCTGTACGTGATGCATTTTAAACCAAAAAATCGATTTTCCACCAGACCAAAAACGAATTTTCAACGAAATTTTCAGCTAAAAAATTAATTTTCATCCAAAGAAATGAATTTCGAACCAAAATAATTAATCTTCAACTTGAAAAATGAATATTTAACAAAGTAGTTTAACTTTCATCAAATATATGAATTTTCTACCAAATTATTGAATTTTTGAGCCGAAAATACAAATTTTCTACAAAGCAGTTTAATTTTTAACCCAAAAATGTAAATTTTCAACCAAAATTTCGACAAAAGAATTAAAATTTTCTAACCAAAATAACCAATGTTCAACAAAAAAAAGTTGAATTTTCAACCAGAAAAAATTTTTAGCCAAGGAAGCACAAAAATTTCAGTCAAATTGTTGAATTTTCAAGCCAAAAAGACGAATTTTAAAATAAATAGTTATTTTTCACGCAAAGAGATGAATTTTTAACTGAAATCATGAACTTTGAAACAATAAAATGAATTTTTAACAAAGTAGTTCCACTTTTAATTAATCATAGTTGAATTACCTACAAAAAAGATAAATTTTCCGAGGAATTTTCAATCAAGAAGATTAATTTTCTACCAAAAAAAGACGGACGAATTTTCAACAAAATACATGAATTTTCAAATAAGAAAGATCAATTTTCAAACAAAAATACAATAGTTAAATCTTCAGTTAAAAAGATTAATATTCAAACGAAAAATACGGATTTTCAAGAAAATAGTTCATTTTTCAATCAATAAAATTAATTTTTAACAAAATAGTTCAAGTTTCAACCATGCAGTATATATTTGCAATCAAATAGTTTAATTTTCTGCCAAATAATTGAATTTTCGAGCCAAAAATGCCAATTTTTAACAAAACAGTTAAATCTTCAACAATCAACCACGCAGTAGAACTTTCGACCAAAAAATATGACTTTTTTAACGAAATAGTTGAATTTTCAACAAAACAGTAAATTTTTCAATCAATAAAATGAATTTTTAACATAGTAGTTCCACTTTCAACCAAGTATAGTTGAATTTTCAACCAAAAAAGGCGAATATTCAATATTTAACGAAAAATAGAATAAATTTTCAGTTGAAAATAGTAAATTTTCAACAACAAAAAAACGCGAATTTTCTACAAGATGGTAAAATTTTCAACAAAAAAAATGAATTTTCAACTAAAAAATGATTTTTTATAAATTGATTCAACATTCCACCAAGTATAGTTTAATTTTCAACAAAAAAAATGAATTTTCAACTAAAAAATGATTTTGTATAAATTGATTCAACATTCCACCAAGTACAGTTGAATTTTCGACCAAAAAGATGAATATTCAATATTTAACGAAAAATAGAATTAATAAATTTTCAGTTCAAAATAGTAAATTTTCAACAACAAAAAAACGCGAATTTTCA
>CAKNYM010051066.1:61307-78717 GCA_932195095.1 Andricus curvator
CCACCAAGTATAGTTGAATTTTCAACCAAAAAGATGAATCTTCAACTAAAAAATGATTTTTAATTAAAGTAGTTCAACATTTTACCAACTATAGTTGAATTTTCAACGAAAAAAGATGAATATTCAATATTTAACCAAAAATCGAATAGATAAATTTTCACTTAAAAAGATAAATAAATTTTCAACCGAAAAGATGAATATTCAAGTAAAAAATGATTTTTTAACGAAGTGGTTCGACAATCAACCCAGTAGTTAAGTTTTCAACCACAAAATGTGAATTTTTAACAAAAAATGTAATATATAGTTGATATTTCACCCAAAAAATAAGAATTTTGAAAAAAAAATAGTTGAATCCTCAATCAAAACAGGAAGGAAGTCGATTATACGATTTCTTCACATTTCACTTCATATTTTTCACATGTCATTGTTTTTGTTGTCAAACTCACGTCTTATTTCTGTTCTTGTTTAAAGTTAGATTCAACAAATGACGTGAATTTGAAAACAAAAACAATGACATGGGAAAAATAAAAAATGAAATGTGGAATGTGAAATACATACTCGACCCCCTAAAGAATTTTCAACAAAGTTGTTGAATTTTCAGATAAAAAATATGAATTTTTTACCACAATAAATGAATTTTCAACAAAAGACTTGAGTTTCCAAGCTAAAAAGTTGAATCTTTAAAAAACGGTTGACTTTTGAACCGGAAAAGATCAATTAAAAAAAAAAGTTAATTTTTAACCAAAAGAGATTAATTTTCAATCGAATAGTTGAATTATAAAACAACAAATATTTTTAACCAAATAGTTGAATTTCCAAACAACAACAAAATTACTTTTCTACAAAAAAAAGATAAATTTTCAACCCAAAAGGACAAATTTTCTATCCAAGAAAACGAATGAAAAGGTTGAATTTTTGGCAAAAAAAATTACTTTTTAACAAAATAGTTGCATTTTCAAGAAAAAAGTTAATTTTCAACCAAGAAGGATGAATTTTCAAAAAAAAGATTCATTTTCAACCAAATGATGGAACACTTGGAAAAAAGTTTGCTTGAATCAAAAACACTTTTTTCTTGGATATACCGACGCCTCCATTCAATATGAGTCTATGTGCTGACAGCGCTCTGTATGAGACTATACCCTATGCTTATACACAGCGCATAGTCTCATACACGGCGCTGTCAGCAGATAGACTCATATTGAATGGAGGCGTCGATACATTCAAATTTGGTTGAATACCAATTTTTTTGGTCGATTCAAAAAAATAGTTAATTTATTCAAACAAAATTTTTAGTTGAATTTACCAAATAATTCATCTACCGAAATATTTGATTAAAACAACTAAAAATTGGATTATTCAATTTTTGTAAAATGAACACATTACATTTTTTACAAAATAGTTGAATTTTTAATCCGAAAGGATGAATTTTTCATCCAAAAAGACGAATATACAACAAAATAGTTGAGTGTTCCAACAAAAAAGATGACTTAAAAAAAAAAATCATCTTCAAAATTTCCTGACTTTTCCCTGATTTCTCTGACTATTAAAATTCAAAGACAAGCATTTTAATCTTTTAACATTTTTAACACCGAATCTTTTATGAACAGAATAACAAAAATTTTAATTTAAAAAACTAGCGAACAAAAAAGAATTTTAATTTAAATTTATCTCAAACAAAAAAGATGATTTTTCTACCATAAAAAAAGTTATATTTAAAGTAAAAAAAAATTAATACTGTCTAGAAAAAAGACGAATTTTAAACAAATTTCAACCAAACAGATGAATTTTCGAAGCTTATCCAAATCATTGAATTTTCAAGCCAGGAGACGAATTTTCTGTAAAACAGTTGAATTTTCAACTCGAAAATATGAATTTTCAACAAAAAATTCAATTTTCAACCAAATAGATGCATTTTTAACCAAGAAAAAGGAAATTGAAAATCAACAAGATTAGTTTTCTACAATAAAAAAATCGAACTAAAAAAGATCAATTTTCAACGAAAACTGAAAAAGTTACATTTACACATGTACTTGAATTTTAATTAAAAAAGATCAATTTGCAATCAAATAGTTAAACTTTCAACCGAAGAGATAAATTTTCAACTAAGATAAAATGATGAATCTTCAACTGGAATAGTTAAATTTTCAGATAAAAAAATTAATTTTGAACAAAAATAAAACAAATTTTTAACCAAAGAGATGAATTTTCAACTAAAATGATGAATCTTCAAAAAATAATTGTTTTTTAACAACGTTGCATTTTTAGCTAAAGAAAGATGAAATTTCCACTAAAACAGATGAATTTTTAAACAAAACAGACGAACTAAAAAAAATTATTGAATTTTTCACGATGCAAATAAATTACTAACGAAATAAACAATAATGAAATAGTGAAATTTTCAGTTTAAAAAATTCATTTTCAATCAAAAAAACGAATTTTCAACAAAATTGTTAAGTTTTCAACCAAAGTGATGAATCTTCAACTAAAACGATAAAGCCTCCGCCAAAAAAAAATGAATTTTTAACAAAGCAGTTCATGTTTTATCCAAGTAGCTGAAATTGATTTTCTAACAATAAATATGAATTTACAATAAAATACATAAATGTTCAACCAAACTGTTGATTTTTAAATTAAAACGATCAATTTTCAACAATACTAGAGCCTCATACGCGCGCTCCGCGCGCGACCAATTTATTCACATGTATTCATTTTATTTGGAAATGAATTTCAATGAAATACCATGAAATTAATTTTTACTTCAATAATTTTGATTTGTACACGGCTTCGCATGGATACCGTCTCACGATGCAGAATAAATAATTCCGTAAAAAATTAAGCCTATTCGTTGAAAAATAGCCAGACTCTAAATTTTGTAATCGAAATTGTTTAAATAATTAATAATTCTTGTAAATTTACAAAACATAGTAAAGAGTCACCGGAAACATAATCTTAGTTGAATCCGCAAACAAATTGTTCTGAATGTGTTCCTGAAAATTGTTTAAATAATTAATAATTATTGTAAATTTTCAAAGTATCATAGGAAAGAGGTATTTGAAAAACATTCTTTATTGAGTCCGTAAACAAATTGAGCCTATTCTTTAAAAAATAGCCAAACTCTTGATTTGTTAATCAAGATTGTTTAAATAATTATTCATTCTTTGAAATTTGCAGAGCATTATAGCAAAAAGTCACTGCAACGATATTCTTACTTAATTCTATAAAAAATGGAGCCTATTCGTTAAAAAATAGCCAAACTCTCAGTTTTTAAATTAAAATTGTTTAAATAATTGAAAATTATTGTAAGTTTAGAAAGCAACATAGGTAACAGTCATCGAAAAGATATTCTTAGTTGAATTCGTAAACAAAGTGAGCCTATTTGTTGAAAAACAGCCAAACTCAGAATATGTGTATGAAAATTGTTAAAATAATTAACAATTATTGTAAATTCGCAAAGTAACATAGGAAAGACTTATTTTTAATACATTTTTTTTGGTTCTGTAAACCAATTGAGCCAATTCGTTAAAAATAATGATATTACAAATAATAATTCTTGTAAATTTACAAAGCAGCATATAAAATAGTCATCGAAAAGACATTCCTAGTTGACTCCGTAAACAAATTCTGCCTAGTCCTTGAAAAATAGACAAACTCTGAATATTTTTAGAAAAATTGTTAAAATAATTAATAATTCTTGTATATTTGCAAAGTATCGTAGAAAAGATTGATTGGGAATACATTCTTTCTTGATTCCCTAAACTAATTGATCCTATTATTTGCAAAATGAACGGGCTCTTAATTTGTTTATGAAAATTCTTTAAATAATTAATAATTCTTGCAAATTTGCAAATCATTATAGAAAAAAGTAATCTGAAAGATATTCTTACTTAATTCTGTAAAAAATTGAGCCTATTCGTTGAGAAATAGCCAAACTCTTAATTTTTTAATCAAAATTGTTTAAATAATTAATAATTCTTGTAAATTTATAAAGCAACATAGAAAAGAGTTATCGGAAAGATATTCTTAGTTGACTCCGTAAACAAATTGTACCTATTCCTTGAAAAATACTCAAACTCTGAATATGTTTATGAAGACTGTTTAAATAATTAATAATTATTATAACTGTGCAAAGTATCGTAGAAAAGAGTTATTGGCAATACATTATTGGTGATTCCGTAAACAAATTGGGCTTATTCGATGGATTTGCAAAGCTTCATAGAAAAGAGTCATCGGAAGGATATTCTTAGTGAATTCTGTAAAAGAAATTTAGCCTATTCGTTGAAAAATAGCAAATTGTTTCAATTATTAATAATTATTGTAAATTTACGAAGCAACATAGAAAAGTTTCATCAGAAAGACATTCGTAGTTGACTTTGTAAACAAACTGTACCTATTCCTTGAAAAATAGCCAAACTCTAAATATGTTTATGAAAATTGTTAAAATAATTAATACTTATTATATATTTGCAAGCTATCGTAGAAACGAATTATTGGAAATACATTCTTTCTTGATACCCTAAACTAATTTATCCTATTCATTGAAAAAAGGCCAAGGTCCTTCTGAAAAGTTAAACAAAAATGTAAACTTGGTTTTTAAATGAAAAAATTAACAAAATTTATTATAAAAAATCCAAACACAATTAAAAAATAAATGGTACTCAAAATTTCGAAAGTTTCAAACATTTTGAAATATGAATGAACTATGACTAAAATGTTAAATCGAAAATGAATCTTTCAAAATACGAATAAAATATTTAAAATGTTAATTAAAAGCCTTATTTTTCAAAAATGCGTGAAAGGAATCCTATATATACCGAAGTATAAATGGCCAACGGCCATACCACGCTGAAAAACCCAGTTCTCGTCAGATCACTGAAGTTAAGCAGCGTTGGACGCGGTTAGTACTTGGATGGGTGACCATTCAAGAATACTGACATGAGTGCTGTTGGCACATCGTGGGTGTGGTGAGCCCACACTTGTAGTTATTTATAACTACAAGAAAAACCTAGAAAAACTACCCGAATCGGGCAGTGTCACGCCTACCCTGAAAGGGAAATGGTTTAATGGTATATATATATAAATGCATATACTTCCACTAAGCTTCTTATGAAAACAAACATCTCGAGTTCAAATAAACACAGATCGCCCATCGTCGATGAGATCGCCTTATGGTTAACTAAGTAACGGTAACGGTAACTAAACGACGAATACCCACTTTCAAAGATAGGACAGTTCAATCTTCAACCAATAAAAATGATATTTTGACAAAGTAGTTCAACTTTCGGCCAAGTAGTTGATTTTCAACGAAAAAAAAATATGAATTTTAAATGAAGAATTCAAGCGGTGAATTTTCAACTAAAAATAATAAATTTTCAGCCAATAATGGAATAGTTAAATTTAAAGTTAAAAAAAAATAATAATTTTCAATTTAAAAACCGAATTTTCAACAAAATAGTTGAATTTTCAACCAAAGAGATGGATCTTAAACTAATAAAATGAATTTTTAACCAAAGTAATTAAACTTTCAACCAAGCTGTTTAATTTGCAATCAAAAAGTATAAATTTACAACAAAATACATACATTTTCAAACAAATTGTTGAATTTTCAACTAAAAACGATATATTTTCAACCAATAATGTTTAAAAAATTAATTTTCAATCAAAAGAAAATTTAATTTTCAACGAAATAGTTAAAGCTTAAACCAAATTCAATACTTTTTTTAGATGAATTCTTAACCAAAAACATAATAGGAGACTCTTGAATAAAAAATAATTAACTTTCAACAAAAAATAGTTGGATTTTCTTATTGGATTCTATAAATTCAATTCTCATTAAGCGAAAAAAAAGTGGAAGTTTCTTGAAAACAGGAGGAAAAAGAGGAATTCTTTAAAAAGGGGAAAAAGAGGGAAATAGGGGAAAGAGTTTAAATCCTGAACATGTGCAAACTGGTTTGATCTAATTACTTGTTCAGAAAGGCACGAACTGGAAAAGGAATTTAAACAAATACTGAATTTCAGCCTAAATTTTTCTGGGACGAATTGAAATCAATAGACAATCATCGATAATCGAATTAATTAACGTAAGCGACTTCCAGAAGGAAATTTCCTTAAAATGAAGATCCTATCCTTTTAAATTCTTTCAATCCAATTTCTTTTCAACTCGTTCTACTTTCATTGCTGTCTCATTAATCGGAGAATCGATTTCGCGATTTATAGGCGCTATAGTCACAAGTTAGTGCTAATAAGAAAATCACAAATTAGTACCGGTTTTAAGACTTTCAAGCAGGCTCGTTTAACGAGACCTACAATTACATCTTGAACGGTTAAATCTCTTTATTGCCAATGCTTTTTTATGGATTTTACAGAAAATCTTATATGATTTGAGAACGTTCTATATAATTTACGGAAGTTTTTTTTATTATAGGGAAGAGTGGACCTATGTCGGCACTGTGTATTAAGTCGGCACCCTCACGTTTCTCAGAGATTCGGATTTATTTCGTGTGCGTAATAGCATGAAATGTGTAATCATTCGTAGTGGTCCTAAGTCGGCACCTTTTCTTTTTGTTGCTTTTTTTTTATTATTTGGGTGTTATTTTATTTCGTCGTGTTTCAATTCCATGTCACCCGTCTCTTGTTGGCTTTTTTTAGTTTGGTTGTGTTTTGACTGCATGCTGTTTGTCTCTGGTAGGTGTCCTTTTATTTTCTGTACATGTTTTTTCATTGTAAATGGTTTAAATTTGTCCATTTCCTCCTAAAACTTACATGACCTGCCCTTTTTCTTGCATTTGAGCGGAAAAAATTATGTGACGACTCAGGACCAGGGGTGCCGACTTAGGATCACCATTTTGAAAAATAGCAAAAATCGACTTCTTCACTTTGCGCTGCATTGCGACCGCAAAAATCACTTTACACTGCTCCGAACAGCATAGAATTGTAGATGAAGGATCGTGGTATCTGACCAAAGACATTAAAGCGTCATTAAACCCTGTTTACCCTCTGTTTTCGACAAAAACTCTTACTGTGCCGACTTAGGACCACTCGCCTCTAGCGAGTAAATTTCAGTAAATTCAATATGAATTACACAATTTTTTCCCACTTATACTAAACCCTCGGTTTAAGGCCAGTGTCGGGGGTTGTCCGCAAATAGCCTTGGCCCTAAATCGGGGGAATTCAAACGTAAAAAATCACACCCCTATGAACCATTTCTGTTGGATTTTTCTCTGTAGTAAAAAATATTTAATTTCGCCCATTTTGTTACCTAATACACATAACAATTTAAACTTGAAGAAAAACTACAATGTCAGCAATGTTTTTGAAGATTTTTTGTTCCGGCATTCATAATTTTTAACCTTATATTTCTTTTGTCCAAAGAAACAAATTTTTTTTGTTTTTAGTAATTGCAATAGGAGCATTTTGTGGTGGTTATCCAAATTTGATCGTTGGATTCTTGTTTTATTTTCGGGAATTCTACGCATTCAATTTTTGACTACAAATCAAAATTGAACAATTGAGAAAGAATTGATCACGGTCATTGAAATGAAAAGATTCGAACTCTTAAAAATAAAATTTTTTTCATTTGAAGTTATAAACACTGAACCGCAAATTAAAACACTCAAAGTAGAATACTTTTGAATTTTAAACTTTTCAAATTAAAACTTAAAAAATGTTCATTCGAACGCTCAGTAATTTTCGCGTATAAAGTAAAAGCTTTACAAACTTTTCAATTGAAAATTTTTTAATTAAAAGCCGTTAAACTGCAAAATTTCAATTTTTAACTTTTACAGTTACAATATTAAAAAAAAAGAAATCCACACTATCATTTTCAATGCTAGAAATTGAAGAATGAATGAAAAAATGTATAAATTTTCCAAATTATGTAATTTTAAACAATTTTAAGCTAGAAACATTAATTTATACATTAAAATTTGTTTTGAAATCTTTTTAAATATTTGCTTCAAAATTTATTTGAAAAAATTATAATTTAAAAATTTTCCAGGAATCTAATCTTGCAAAAGTAAAAAATTACCTTAAAATCATCCAGATTATTTTTTGAAAATTTTGGAAATCTTAATAAATATTCTTTTAAAATTAATTTTTCAAAAAAAAAGTATTGTTAGTTTTGCTATAAATTTTGAAAAAAAATTTTTAATCATTTAAAACCTCTCAAAATGCTTAAAAAGCTTGTAAATTTTGTGTTCGACATCTTCAAAAATCTACATTGTGTTTCAAATGTTTTGAAATCTTTTCACGTTTTAAATTATTTTGGAATCTTTTTAAAACTTCTAAATATATTTTGAACTTACTCGATTATTTTCCACATCAATAATTATTCAATTATTATTTATAATTCAAAAATCTTTTTAAACCTTTTTAAATATTCTCTTAAAATTAATTTTTCAAAATAAAAAATCATTTTAAATTTTCCCAGCACAGTTAAGAAATTTTTTTTATTTTCTCAGAACCTTTAAAGATAAATAAAAAGCTTAAAAATTTTATTTCGAAATTTTTTCCAAATTGATAATTGTTCAATTGTTATTTATGCATCAAAATTCAATAATTTAACTTGCATATTAAAAATTTGTTAAATAGAACAATTAAAATTGTAACGTACAAATTTTTAATTTAAAACTCTGAAATATTAACGATTCAAGGCTTTTTATTTCAAATAATTCAGTTTTTAATATTTGATTTATAATTGCTCATTTTAAATGAAAAGTAAAATATTGCTAAAAATTCAAAAGAAATGTCTTACTTAATGAAAAAAATTCAAATTAAATGGGTTAAAAATGGAATATTTCAGATTGAAACAATATTTGAATAGGATTTGGGATTGAATAAGAGCGTTTAATTTTTCAAATTTGTTTAACTACTGAGGCTTTCAAATTGAAAAACTGAATCGTCCTGTAAAGTCAATTATTGTTCAATTTTTTTTTTTTTTTGGTTGATGACCCATCATTTTAGTTGAAAAACCTTTTTTGGTTGTTATTCAGAATATAACTATTTTCTCAACATTTTTTTAATTAATTTTTTAACTTAAAATTGAACTATTTCATGTTTGGTTGAACATAAACCTTCCTTAGTTGAAAATTCAACTACTTTTTTGAAAATTTCTGTATTTTGTTGAAACTTTGTCTTGTGTGGTAGAATATTAATCTTATTGATGATTAATTCGCCTTTTTGGTTAAAAATTCAACTATTAGGTTGAAAATTCCACTAAAAATTAAAATATTTTGTTGAAAATTCATGTATTGAAAATTAGCTTTTTTATTGAAAATCTAACTATTTCATTTTTTTTTTTTTGACAGACACTTAATCTTTTTTTGTTGAAAATGCACCCGTTTGGTTGAACATTTAACCATTTCGTTAAAAAATTATTTTATTTGGTTAAAAACTTACTTCTGTAACATAAATTAAACTATTCCATTCTTATTGACAATTTATCTTTTTTAGTTGAAAATTCATCTATTTTGTTGAAAATTTGTCTTTTTTTGGTAGAAAATTCATCTTCTGGGTTGAAAATTCTACTACTGGTTGAAAATTTCATTAAAAATTAAAATATTTGGTTTAAAATTAATGTATTTTGTTAAAAATTATTCTTTTTTTGGTAGAAAATTAATCTTTTTGATTAAAATTCATTTCATTGGTTGAAAATTAGTATTTTTATTTATTGGAAATTAGCTTTTTTAAACTCAAAATTTAACTACTCTATTTTTCGTCGAAATTTTGTTTTTATATACATTTAATCTTTTTGGTTGAAAATTCATCTGTTTGGTTGAAAGTTGAACTATTTCGTTGAAAATTTACTTTATTTGGTCAAAAACTTATTTCTGTAAATAAAAATTAAACTATTCTATTTCAGTTATTTTGTTAAAAATTTGTCTTTATTTGGCAGAAAATTCATCTTCTGGGTTGAAAATTCAACTACTTGCTTAAAAATTTATTTTTTTGATTGAAGATGCATCATTTTAGTTACGAGTTCTTTTCTTTGATTAAAAATTTAACAAATTTTATTGGAAAATGGTTTTTTATGAAAATGAATTTTTTTACTAAAAATGTAGCTATTTCAGTTCTGCTATAATTTTTTTTTTTAATTTAGGGTAATTTTTAGGGTAACTTCGTTACTATTTTAGAAGTAACTTGTAACGTAACTTAGTTACAATTTTTGCAGTAACTTGGAACTTTAATTTTAGTTACACTGAAACTTGGATTTAAGAAGTCCGGATTTAGGACGTTCCGAGAATTGATATTCTCGGCAGTTTCATGGTGAGGGGATCCGCGGGACTGAGAGAGGCGGTGCTCAGTCATGCGTGACAAACAGCGTGAGGGCAGTACCCTCAGTGCGTCAACTGTTAGCATGCGTCCAAATCCAAAAGAAATGGTTCATGCGACCCTGACTGTTCACGTTTCGATTGTCTAGATATATGTTGAAGGTCACTACAAGCCATGCCCGAAACCGGCCTTAAATCCAATATCCAACGTACTTTAAAGTTAATTTGTGTTTTTGTATTTTTTTTTATTAGTTATTTTTAGTTACTTATTAAATAATCTAGTTAGTTATTAATTTTTAGTTTAGTATTTTTTAGTTTAAATATCAAGTATTATATTTTTTTTTTGAAAATTCATCGATTTTTGTTAAAAATTCCTGTTTTCAGTTTAAAATGCAACTGTTTTGTTTTTTCTTCCTTGTTTCAAAATTCGACTTTTTCGTTACAAAATTTATATCTTTTGGAAAAAAATCTAATTTATTTTGTTAGAAAATTCAACTATTTGTTGAAAATTCTTTTTTTTTTGTTGAATTCAACTGATTTTGATTTCAATCGAAATTTTGTTGTTGAAATAATATCAACTGTTTTGTAGAAAATTCGTCTTTTTGGTTGGAAAATTCAACAATTTAGTTGACATTTTCTTTCCTTTTTGGTTCAAAATTCCGCTGTTACGGTTCAAAATTGATCTCTTTGGGTAAAAAAATTAAATTTTTTTATTTAAAATTCAACTATTTTGGTAGAAAATTAATACGATTTCGCTGAGGATTCAGCTACTTTGTTAAAAATTCAGTTGTTTGGTTAAAATTCACAAATTTAGTTGGAAATTCATCTCTTTGGTTGGAAGTTGAACTATTTTGTTTCAAATTCGTTTTTTTTGGGGGGGAAGGGGGGGGGTAGAAAATTCGAATATTTTGCTAGAAAAATCAACTATTTGCTTGAAAATTAACTTTTTTGTTTGAAATCTAACTGATTTGTCAAAAAATCGTCTTTTTGTTATGAAAATTGTAGAAAATTCCACTATTTGGTTGAAAATTAACTTTTTTGTTGAAAATTCGTCCTTTTGGGTTGAAAATTCGTTTCTTCCGGTAAAAAAAATTGATATTTTTTGGTTGAAAATACATACATCTTTTTAGGACCAACTAGGCCCGAAAATTCAGCAATTTGGTAGAAAATTCAACTATTTGGTGGGAAATTTATATATCTTGTAAAAATTCGACTATTTTGAAAGAAAATCAAGCAACTGTTTGGTTGAAATTTAATATTTTTTGTTTTTGTTGTTTAAATTAAACTATTTTATATTTTAAATTAAAATATTTTTTTGTTGAAATATCCCCAATCATATTTTTCGCTAAAAATTTATCTTTTTTGTTTTGAAAATTCTACGCCTTGGTTGAAAGTTGAACTGCATTCTTAAAAGTCAACTTTTTGGTTGAAGATTCATAATTTTCGATAAAAATCGTTTTTTTTTGTTGTTATAAATTAATTTTTTAACTGGCAATTTAAATATTTTGTTGAAAATTTAACTGATTCGTTAAAAATGATATTTTCTTCAAAATTCATATTCTGGGATTGAAAATGCATCTGTTTTGTAGAAAATTCGTCTTTTTGGCTTGAAAATTCAACAATTTGGTCGAAAATTTAACTATTTATTACAAAATTATACTGTTTTGTAAAAAATTTGTTTTCTATTGAAAATTAATTCTCTTAAATTACAATTGAACTACTTAATTTTTTTATTAAAAATTGATTTTTTTTTAGTTAAAAAATTCAGTTTAAAAAAATTTTAGAAAGGAAAAAGATATAAACTAAAACTTAAAACAAATTTTTTTGGACCAGCATCGCATCTATTTTTCAAACTATTTAGTTGACAATTTATGTAATTTTTTAAAAATGCATCTTATTGGTAGAAAATTAATCTTCTTTGTTAAAAATCTAACTATTTTGTCAAAAATTGATATATTTTGATAAAAAAATCGTCTTTTTGGTAGAAAATTGATCTTCTTAGTTGAAAATTGATCTTGGTTGAAAATTCAACTATTTGGTCAAAATTAACGTTTTTTGTTTAAAATTAATTTGTTTCACTTGAAAATTCAGTTTTTTTGTACAAATTCAATTGTTTCGTGGAATAATCGTATTTTCGGCCCGAAAATTCAGCAATTTGGTAGAAAATTCAACTATTTGGTGGGAAATTTATATATCTTGTAAAAATTCGACTATTTTGAAAGAAAATCAAGCAACTGTTTGGTTGAAATTTAATATTTTTTAGTTAAGGATTCAAGTACTTTGTTAAAAATTCGTTTTTGTTGTTTAAATTAAACTATTTTATATTTTAAATTAAAATATTTTTTTGTTGAAATATCCCCAATCATATTTTTCGCTAAAAATTCATCCTTTTTATTTTGAAAATTCTACACCTTGGTTAAAAGTTGAACTACATTCTTAAAAGTGAACTTTTTTGGTTGAAGATTCATCATTTTCGCTGAAAATCGTTTTTTCGTTGTTATAAATTAATTTTTTAACTGTCAATTTGAATATTTTGTTGAAAATTTAACTGATTCGTTAAAAATGATATTTTCTTCAAAATTCATATTCTGGGATTGAAAATTCATCTGTTTTGTAGAAAATTCGTCTTTTTGGCTTGAAAATTCAACAATTTGGTCGAAAATTTAACTATTCAGTACAAAAATAAACTGTTTTGTAAAAAAAATTGATTTTTCATTGAAAATTAATTATCCTCAATTAAAATTTAAGTACTGCGTTTTTTTATTAAAAATTGATTTTTTTTAGTTAAAAAATTTAAATCTTCAGTTAAAAAAAAATTTAGAATGGAAAAAGATATAAACTAAAAATTAAACAAATTAATTTTAGACTAACATCGCATCTATTTTTCAAACTATTTTGTTGAAAATTTATGTAATTTTTTAAAAATTCGTCTTAGTGGTAGACAATTAACCTTCTTCGTTGAAAATTTAACTATTTTGTGAAAAATTTAAATATTTTGATTTAAAAAATCGTCTTTTTGGGAGAAAATTAATCTTCTTGGTTGAAAATTCAACTATTTGGATCAAAATTGACGTATTTTGTTAAAAAAATTATCTTTTTGGTAGAAAATTATTCTTCTTGGTTGAAAATCCAACTATTTGGTGAAAAATGTATATATTTTGATAAAAAAATTTTCAAAAGTGTCAAAAAGTGTGGTACTGGGGTGAGCCCGAGGAGTTCTAAATAGTAAATATAATAAATATAATATATAATTATAATATAATAATAATAATATAATATAATAAATAGCTCCTTAGAAAAATTAAAAACTAATAAAATTACGAAAGAGCAAATACGACAAAATTATAAAAACATTCGAAATGTGATAAATATTTCAGAGAATTACAGAAGTCTAATGACCTCATAAACCTTATCTTTTTATTGAGATTATGATATTCTTACGTGATAGCGATAAAAAAATTTAATAAAGAATTCACTTCTCGGTTCTTATCTCCAGAAAATATGCACAATTTAAAATTAACCAATTTGATGTACAATGTGTTTAATAGGGGATAGCGTAAAATAAAAAATTTTAAAAATGAAAGAATTTATTTTTATTATTTTTTTTTTTTTGCCTTTTACGTGAAAAGTATTTGTCTAAACTTTGGCCCCGATAAAAAAAAAGGTTCTGAGAAATTCTGCCAAAATGGCTTGGAAATCCCGAAAAAAACATGTTTATCTTGATTTTCTTCAAAATTATTTGCTGTGTTAAAAAATTGTTCCAATGAAGGTTGTAGATCTCTAGGAAATACTTTTATTTTACTTACTTTTTTTACTTTTATTTTACTTACTACTGGACTCCATGAAAAATGTAAATCAAATACAATAAATTACAATACAAATTAGACTAAATTATAAGTTTTGTCCATTATTTCGACGAATTTTTTATTTGTTTGTATAATGTTGTATTTTATGGTAGTTTTAATATTTTACAAGAAAGTATACGAGAATTTATTGATTAATAAATTATTTATAATAATCTAGATAAATTATATTAATATAAATTTCCATCAAAATATTTCTTTTGTTTTCGATCTGGGAAAACAAATATTTAAATGATTGTAACAGCAATCACTTGCGTAATTAAACGTAAAATATTTTATCACCCTAGGTAAAAAAAAAAACTTTTTCGATGCAAAAACAGTAAATTCTTGTAGACTTTCTTGTAAATATTAAAACTATAATAAAATACAAAAATATATTACATAGAAAAAAATTAGCCATAGTAGGTGCCGCGTGCCTAAAAAAAAGGGACCGAAAATATAAGAGTTTAAATTCAGCTATTTGGTTGAAAATAAATTTTTTTTTTTTTTGAAAATTCATATTTGCGGGATAAAAATTAACAATCTCTTTTAGTTGAAATTTCAACACTTTTTTTGATAATTCATCTTATCTGGTTAAAAATTATCTACGTCGTGGCAAATTCAACAATTTTGTTCAAAAATCATTTTTTGGTTGAAGAATTTTCATTTTAGTTAAAAATTCATCCCTTTGGTATAAAAATTTAACTATTTTGTTAAAAAAATCGTTGTTTTTTGGTTGAAAATTTATTTTTTAACTAAATACTTTAATATTACACTTAAATAATCATAATTTTACTTGAAAATTTATCTTTTTGCTTGAAAATTTAACTATTTTGTTGAAAATTCGTTTTTTTCCTGGTTGTAAATTAATTTTAGAAACTGAAAAGTGAACTATTTCATTTTTTATTGTAAGTTTAGCTTTTTCAGTTGAAAAATCGATTATTTTATTGAAAATCCATGTATCTCGTAAAAAATTTGTCTAATTTGGCAGAAAATTAATTTTCTTGGTTGAAAGTTGAAATTTTTGTGAAAAAACCCATTTTTTGGAGATGATTTAGTTAAAAATTCATCTCTTTGGTTAAGGATCAACAATTTTGTTGAAAATTAATTTACTTTTTTGGTGAATTTTTTTTTTTAATGTACATGTTACATTTTTTATTAAAAATTTATATTTTTTACTTGAAAATTCACGTATTTTTTTAAAATGCGTCTTTTTCGGTAGAAAATTAATCTTCTTGATTCAAAATTTACGTTCTGGGTTGAAAATTTCACAAATTTGTTAAAAAGCCATTTTTTGGTTTAAGAATTTGATTTTAGTTGAAGAATCATCTCTTTGGTTATAAATTTAATTATTTTGTTGAAAAATCGTTGTTTCTTGGTTGAATTTTTTGTTTACTACAAATTTAACTAGTCCCCTTGAATATTCATCATTTTACTTGAAAATTTATCTTTTTTGGTTGAAAATTTAAATATTTTGTTGAAAGTTTGTTTTTTTCTGGTTGAAAATTAATTTTTTAAATACAAATTTAACTATTCCAATTGAATATTCATCATTTCATTTAAAATTTATCTTTTTGGTTGGGAAAACTATTTTGTTGAAAATTCGTTTTTTGTTTGGTTGAAAATTAACTTTTTAACTGAAAGTTTAACCATTTCATTTTTCGTGGAAAATTTAACTATTTTATTTTTTTCTTGTAAGTTTAGCTTTTTAATTAAAAATTGAACTATTTGGTTGACAATTATGTATTCTGCTCAAAATTCATCTTTTTCGGTAGAAAATTAATCTTCTTGCTTGAAAATTTTTTTTCTTTTCTGTTGAAAATTAATTTTTGAACTGAAAATTTAACTACTTCATTTTTTATTGTAAATTTAGCTATTTTAGTTGAAAATTCAACTATTTGGTTGAAAATTCATGTATTTGTTTGAAAATTCTTCTTTTTCGGTAGAAAATTAATATTCTTTGTTAAAAAATTATGATTTGGTTAACAATTCAACCATTTTTTTGAAAATTCGTCTTTTTTGCTTAAAAATTAATTCGATTATAAAATGTAACTATTTTGTTGAAAATTCATATTTTCGGGAGGGAAATTAAACTCTTTGGTAAAAAAAAATTGTCTTTTTGACTCGAAAATTCAACTATTTGGTAGAAACTTTTTTGTAAAAATTCGTTTTATTTTATGAACATTATTTTTTTTTTTAAATTAAAATTTAACCATTTCACTTTTGGTGCAAAATTGATCTTTTTTAGTTTAAAATTCATTTACTTTGTTGAAAATTCGTCTTTTTCGGTAGAAAATTAATCTTCTTGGTTGAAAGCGTGACTATTTGATCAAAAGTTCATCTATTTTTTTGAAAATTTAATAATCTTCTTCAATCTTATTTTTAACAAAATATGTGCATTTTGAACGAAAATAGTTGAATTTTCGATTAAAAAAGACAAATTCTCATCCAAATTGTTAAATTTTGAAGAAGAAAAGATCAATTTTCAACCAAAAATGGACATTCAAATTTTCAGTTGAAGGAATGAATTTTCAACCAAACTGATGAATTTTCAACTAAAATGATCAATCTTCAACTGGAATAGTTGAATTTTATACCAAGAAGATGAATTTTCAACGATAAAGATTAATTATCTGCAAAAAAGGCGAATTTTTCACAAAGTACATAAATTTTCAAACAACTAGTTTAATTTCTAAATAAAAAATAAACATTTTCAACCAAATAGTTGGATTTTCATCCAAATACTGAAATAGTTACATTTTGAGTTAAAAAAATTTATTTTCAATAAAGTAGTTACATTTTCAACAAGAGATGAATTTTTAATTAAAATGATGAATCTTCAAACCAAAAAAAAAATCTAGGATCTATAAACCTTAAATAAGTAAATAAATCCGCAACCTAATAAACACACTCATTTGCCCTGCAACTGTAAATAAAGTAGAAATCACTTTTCTAAATTGACAAAAATTATTAAAATAATGAAAAATTGAATTTTGCTACGATTAGAAGTAAATTCCCGGTCATTTCTCGGTTTTTTCCCGCTCAATAAAGTTCCCGGTCTTTCCCTGTTTCCCGGTCAAGTCGCCACCCTGCCACCAAAAATATAAATCTTCAAAAAAAAAGGTATGTTTAAGAAAGTAGTTCAACTTTTAACAAAATGGTTGAATTTTTCTGACTAAAAAAGATAAATTGTTAACGAAAAATGTAATAGTTGATAGAATAAACAAACAAGATTTCAATTTAATATAAAAAACAGTATTATTATTTATTTATTGAACTTCAGCCTTCTGGCCCGGAAGCGGA
>CAKNYM010051066.1:88717-107476 GCA_932195095.1 Andricus curvator
AAAACTGCAATTGAAGTGTGTGGTACGGCAGTGGTAGGAAGAAAGTCTGGTGATGCATGGTGGAATGATGAAATTCAAGCAGCCCAGCGAGAAAAGAAAAAAGCGCACAAGAGAACATTAAATATGACAGGTCTTAGCGATGAGGAGAGAAATAGACTCAAAAATGATTACAAAGACAAAAAGAGGAAAATGAAACGACTAGTCAAGGAGAGTAAAGAAAAAATCAGAACAGAAGAAGAGAACAAAATACAAAACGGCTTTGGAGGAATAATGAAACTACTATATAAACAGTTGAAGGAAAGTAAAAGTACAGAGTTTGCTAGCATGAGAAACAGCAAAGGTGAAATGCTATATGATATAGACGGGATAGTAGACGCTTTAAAAGACTCTTTTAAAGAACTATTAGGAAGTGAAGATATAGGACAACAAAACTGCGACATAGAACATAATGCATTAGAAAACCCAATTGAAAAAGTCTGTGTCACTGAGGTCCGAGACATAATTAAGAACTTGAAAAACGGTAAGGCTGCTGGCATAGACAGTATTAGTGCTGAAATGCTCAAATACGGTGGCGAGTACATACCTCACAGGTTGTGCGAATTAATAAATTTATGTATCGAGACGGGGAAAGTCCCAGACGATTGGAAAAAAGCGATTATCGTACCAATATACAAAAGAAAGGGAGATAAAAACAACTGCAGTAATTACAGAGGTATCAGCCTACTAAGTACAGTAAGTAAAATATACTCAAAAATACTTATTCGTAGGGTAATGGAAATCACAGAAGAAAAAATATGGGAAGTCCAAAGTGGATTTATGCCAGGAAGATCATGTACAGATCAGATATTTAGCCTAAGAAAGATCACAGAAAAAAGCTTGAGAGTAGGAAAGAAAGTTTTCTGTGCATTTATTGACCTAGAAAAAGCATTTGACACGGTAAATAGAAGTAAACTTTGGGAAGTTCTTAAAGAATACGGAGTAAATGGAGGGCTCCTGCAAGCAATAAAAACAATATATACAGGTAGTAAAGCGAGCGTAAGGGTAAACGGGAAACTGAGTGACTGGTTCGATATTACGCAAGGCGTGAAACAAGGATGCGTTATGTCCTCGTGGCTATTTATCATATTCATGGATAAGTGTCTAAGAACTGCACTCTTCGACGAAGAAGGTGTAGATCTCCAAACAGTTAAGGTACGTGGGTTAGCTTTCGCAGATGACAAGATTGTTATGGCAGAATCAGTCGAGGACTTGCAAAGAATGTTGAATAAACTTCATACAAGCATGAAGGACATGGGACTCAAAATTAACGTAAATAAAACAAAAATCATGGTGTTTGAGGGAAAGAGTGAGAAAACAATGTGCAACATTGTCCTAAATGATGAGAGATTAGAACAAGTTGACAAGTACGTATATCTAGGTAGTCTATTCACTAGCGACGGAAAAATAGATGGGGAGTTAGATTATTATTATTATTTTTATACCATTAAGCCATTTCCCTTTCGGGGTAGGCGTAGGCGCATAAATAAGGGTAAACAGGTTATCGGTAGAGCAGGGTCCATCCAAACAAATAAAAACATATCAAAAAAAGCTAAAATGGCCATACACAATTCTATATTCGTACCGACTGTACTATACGGTAGCGAGACATGGACCTGTCAAGAAAAGGACAGGAGTAAAATTAACGCGATCGGCATGAAACCTCTGCGCATAATATGCGGGAAAACACTAATGGACAAAGTCCGAAACGAGACAATCCTCAAAGAATGTGGTGCAAAAGAGACAATAGTTGACACATGGGAAAGAAATCAGTTAAGATGGTTCGGACATCTTGAAAGAATGAAAGATGAACGACTGACCAAACAAGTGTATAAAGGTAAAGTAAATGGCAGAATGCCCAGAGGTAGACCGCCGAAAGAATGGTTAGAATCTGTAAATGAGACATTAATCCGTAGAGACATAAGAAGCCATAGGAACACAAGAGCTTGCATGAAAAAATGCATGGACGTGAAGGAAGCTAGAGTAGTATGCCAGGACAGAAAAGTGTGGCGACAAATAGTTTGTAAACAGAGTGACAGTAGAATGAATGACGCCTGGAACAAAGATCTTGGATACTAATGGGCCCAAGTGGAGAACCATACATAACAATTTTGTGAGGCTCTTCACTTGGGGTGATCGCTAGAGAGATTGATCAGCAACCTGGGTCGGAGCAGTGTTGCGGAGTAAACGTGTCATTTAAATAAATAACACGAGAATTCCAGATCAATCTAAAATATATATACCTAACACTTATATACCTATCCACCTCATACCTATATTCATACCTACCTTATACCTATATACCCATATGCACACTACTATTCTCCAACCGAGCAAGTCACGCCTACCCCGAAAGGGAAATGGCTTAATGGTATAATAATAATAATAATAATAATAATAATACTGTTGTTCTTCCATATTTTGGTAAAATCTCGAAGATTTTGAAATCAATGTTGGGAAAATTAGGTTTACATACCATTTATAGAGTTCCTTTTAAGAGCAATGTGGTTGTAAAGTTAGGAAAAGATAGATATGAAACGTTAGACAAAAAATGTGTTATTTACAAAATTAATTGTAAGGATCTGAGTGCCCTTTGACTTAGGAAAAATGAATACGAAAATAATGTTCACCTCGATTTTCACAGAAGTCCTAGATATCACTCAGTCCTTTCACAACCTAAAGTTACACATGGTCATTACTTTAATTGGAATGATATTAAAATTCTTTCTCATGAAAAAAATCAGAAAAATAGAGAATTCATGGAGATGTTATTTATAAAGAGAGAAGATAACAAGGCTATCAATTTAAAAAGGAACCTCTCAAGATATAACGAAGTATGGGATAGAATAATTAATTGGTTAAAGTAATTTACTTTGACTAGATAATATAAAGAATTCCTTTCTATTAAACAATCAATTTCTCAATAAATAATTTTGAATACATTAAACTTAATTAATTTTTAATTGAAACTGATTTAAATATTTTCTTTACAGGTATATTAATTTCTTCATACCTTTAGTTATTTCCTATAAATAATCCCTGATGAGGTCTTGACTTTTTCCCTTTTTCTCCCTCCTTTTTCATTATGTTATTCTTGTCTCTAATGAGCCGAAAAGTGAGGTTGTTTAGGAATTTTATTTTTTTAATTATGTATCTTTTTCCTGCTTATTTTTGCAAAAATTATTCATGATAAAATGGAATTCTTTTCAATCTTAATTAAAAAATTATTTTATTGTTATTCTCTACTTTTCCCGGCTCTGAAGTGCCAAATTAACTGAAAAAATTTGAATTTTTACATTTTTCACAAGTTTTTAAATAATACGATTAATGAATCAATTCATTTCGTTATTTCGGGCAAAAAATGTAACCAAAAGTAACCTTTCCATTAAAAAAGTAAATAAGCTACTAAAAAGTAACCCGTTCCGAGCCCTGTTGATATAACATGCCTTCACGGCTCCTTTACATTTCTCTTAATACGAGTGGGCTGTTTATTTTCTTATCTTGATTACCAGAGAAACAGGCTAGGCGGAAGCCAGCAGAGATGTGGAGGATTTGAGAAAAAAAAAGTAGATACTTATGGTTGTCTGGTCTTAAATAGAATCGCGGGTCGTAACGCGCAATGAAGTAGGAATGCTAGTGTCCTCGTACGTATTCGGTTTATATTTAAGTCGTGTCATTGGACGTCTGAAGCTCCTGACTGACACGATTCATATTCTCGTATCCGCGAAACGAGCTCTCCGAGAACTTACAAAACTGCTAGACTTTTCTGGGCAATCTAGGCCTTCCAAATTCGGCCCCTGCCCTGCCTTGCCTGGTCGAAAAAGCAATAAACTCAAAATTTTGCAAACATTTCATTGACCAGAAGTGCTATTTCTGCCTCTGGCCTCGAATCCCCAAAAACTTCTGGTCTTTCCACTTTTGCAGACATCAATTAGCTATCTTTAGCTGATCCAATAAGTCCATTTCCAACAAAAGATATTTTCCGGTTTTGACCAGTTTCTAGGATTTGCCTGGGAATCGGGCCAGCTAATAGTTTTGTTAGATGGGTCAGAACACAATCCGAAGGAAATTGCTGTGTCAGAGAAAATGATGTAAGATTGTGCGAGTCTAGAGTGAACAGTTCATACGTGAGCATTGGCCGCTCGATAGGAACAAGTGACGCAATGAAAAGAAACAATGCCACTAATGAATAGAGGTCCTCTGGGGTCATATTGACCCATGAATGAAGAAAAAAGCAATTAGAATCAATATACGACGCATTGCTCTTTGGCACATTAGAAGTGTTGCGAGCGGATACGGGTGGCAGCGGTGGGATTCTAAATGATCAACACTTTTTAATTGGTGATTGCAACTGTAATGTGAACAAAATGCTCGGAAAACTTCATTTTCCAAATTCCTTGAGGTTTCCCTGATTTTTTTCCTGGCTAATTTTTCAGTGACCCTGAACATTGATATTCAAAGACCAGCATTTTTATCTTGAGCAATTCCATGTCAAATCATCTGAAGAATTTAAGCTATTTTTAGTAATTTTGATGAAAATTGTAGTGTTTGTTCTCTTAGGTGTTCAAAGAAAAACCTTAAAAGGATTTTCAAAAAATTAAAAAAACTTAGGAGATATTCAAAATTGAACATTTTTGTCTTTTTTTTAACTCTCATAACTTTGGTGCTTTTAATGCTATCAAGGTGTATTTTTTTTAATTATTTGTAATAAGATGCAGTTTTGAAGAAATATTTTTGGAAACACAAAATTTCAAATACTTCTTGGATTTTTCAAAAATGAATTTTTAAACTGAATTTCTGAAAAAAAAAACCTGTAAAAACCCTGTGAATTTCAGAATGGGATACGTTCTTAATTATTTCTCGAAAACTAACAGAAATCCCATTCTGAAATTTACAGGGCTTTTAGTAAACATTGTAAGCTATCCATACAAAAATAAAAAAAGTGAGTTATTTTCAGAAATTCAGTTTAAATTTCATTTTTCAAAAATCCGAGAAGTATTTGAAACTTTTTGTTTCAAAAAATATTTGTTCAAAACAGCATCTTATTACGAATAATTTTAAAAAAATACACCTTGATAGCATTAAAATCACCAAAGTTATGAGAGTTAAAAAAAAAGACAACAATTTTCAATTTTGAATATCTCCTAAGTTTTTTGAATTGTTCGAGAATCATTTTAGGGTTTTTCTTTTACCACCTAAGAGAACAAATACTACAATTTGCATCAAAATTACTAACAATAGCTTAAATTCTGTAGATGATTTGACATGGAATTGCTCTCTTGTAACATTTTTAACACAGAATCTTCTAAAAACGGAATAAAACAATTAGGATCAAAATTTTTAATATTTCACATTTATTTGTTTATTTCAACCAAAAAAGATGACTTTTCTACCATGAAAGATTAATTTTTAATAAAATAGTTCGACTTTCCAAAACAAATGTACATTTTCAACAACAAAATTTTCAACATACAAAGATGAACTTTCAACCAAGTGGTCGAATTTTCGAATAAAAAAAGATTAAAATTCAATCAAAAGCAGTTGCATTTTTAACAAAATAATTGAGTTTTTTAGAAAGCAGTTTCATTTTTAACGAAAAATGATGAATTTTCAATCCGAAAGTACGAATTTTTTGTCAAAATTGACGAACTTTCAACAAAACAGTAGAATATGCGTCTCAAAAAGATGACTTTTTAACAAAATACTTGATTTTTCAACAAAATAATTGAACTTTCCACAAAATAGTCAAATTTTCAACCAAATTGTTGAATTTTCAACCTTCAAAAATGAATTTTCATAAAAAAGTTAATTTACAATGAAGAATGGTTAATTTTCAATTGAATAGATAAATGTTTAAACACACTAAAATTAATTTTAACGAAACAGTTGCATTTACAACCAAATAGTTGAACCTTGAAGCAACAGAAACTAATTTCCAACTAAATAATTAAATTTTCAACAACATAGTTGAATTTTCAACCTACAAAAATGAATTTTCGACAAAAATGTAATAGTTGATATTTCAACCAAAAAGGATGAATTTTTAATAAAAAAGAATTAAACTTCAACTAAAAACAGTTGCATCTTCCACCAAATACTTAAAATTTCCAGCGAAAAGTTGAACTTCAACAAAATAATTAAATTTTCAACAACATAGTTGAATTTTCAACCTACAAAGATTAATATTCTCGAAAAAAAGTAATAGCTGGTATTTCAACCAAAAAATTCGTAAATTTTCAAACAAATAGTTGAATTTTCAACTAAAAAAGATAAATTTTTAACCAAAAATGGAAAATTTGAATTTTCAGCAAAAAAATTCAATTGAAAAAAAAATTGAACAAAATAGTCCAATTTTAAACCAAAGAAATGAATTTTCAAGAAAGTACATGACTTTTCAAACAAATAGTCGAATTTTCAACTAAAAGATAAATTGTTAACATAAAATAGAAAAGTGTAATTTTCAGTTTTAAAAAATTAAATTTTAGGCTGCGTCTAGTCGTCCTGAAAAATTCGGGGAGTTTGGAAAAGGGGATGGGCTAGTCGTTCCAAAAATTCGGGACGACGAGAAACATCGTCAATTTTAACAAACAAAAAAAAAGAATTTTCAAGAAAATAGTCAAATTTTCAACCAAAGAGATGAATTTCTAACTAAATTTATGAATTTTGCAACCAAAAAGACAAATTTTCAACAAATAAAGATACTTCGGTAAACATTTTTTTGCATTAATCAGTTCGTACTGGTACCCACCTCGTACTGGTTTTCCTTTTGACTCGACAATTAATATTATTATTATAATACTATTTTGTCCCAACTTCAAAGACAAAGAAACCGATTAATTTTCAGTGATTGGAACTTTTTAACAAAATACTTAAATTTTCAACAAAATAGTTAAATTTTAAATCAAAAAGTTGAATTTTCAATAAAATAAATTTTTTACAGCATAGTTGAATTTTCAGCTTACAAATATGAATTCTCAACCAAAAATGTAGATAATAGTTGATAATTCAACCAAAAAGATGAATTTTTAAACCAAAAAGACCAATTTCCAACAAAGAAGATTAATTTCATACTGAAAAAGACAAGTTTTCAACAAAATACATGAATTTTCAAATAAGTAGTTGAGTTTTCAACTGAAAAAGATAAATTTTTAACCAAAAATGGAAAAGTTGAATTTTCAGTAAAACAAAAATTAAATTTAAAAAAATTCAACAAAATAGTCCAATTTTCAACCAAAGAAATGAATTTTCAACTAAAATGATTAATTTTTCTACCAATGAGAAAAATTTCAACAAATACAGATTTTTCAGTCAAACAAAAAGTTCATCGAACTCGTTGAAATACGTGATCAAAAGGCTGATTATAAACGTTTGCTTTAAAACCCAGTCTCTTTTTCCATTATTCAGTTCGTAGTGGTATCCACCTCGTACTGGTTCCCTGTTGACTCGACTATTGATATTATTATTATTATACTATTTTGTCCCAATAATAAATATAATTCAACCAAAAAAGATGAAATTTCTACCAAAAGAGATTTTTAAATAAATAAGACGAATTTGCAACCAAGAAGATTAATTTTATACTGAAAATGACAAATTTCCAACAAAATATATGAATTTTCAAATAAATAGTTGAGTTTTCAACTTAACAAGATAAATTTTTAACAAAAAATGGAAAAGTTGAATTTTCAGTAAAAGAAAATTAAATTTCAACTGGAAAAAAAGAATTTTCAACAAAAGAGTCCAATTTTCAACCAATGAGATGAATTTTCAACTAAAATTATACATTGTTTAACTAATAAGACAAATTTTCAAAAAATAAAGATTTTTCAGTCAAGAAAGAAAAAAAAGTTCATCAAACTCATTGAAGTAAGTGGCCAAAAGGCTGATTATAAATGTTTGCCTCGATGGTTGCTTTAAAACACAGTCACTTTTTCCCATTATTCAGTTCGTACTGGTATTCACTGCGTAGTCTCGTACTGGTTTCCCCTACCCCTTCTTCAAGGGCGGATCCAGAAAATTTCATGGAGGAGCGATCCTACATTTTCTTCAACCTATGTATGTTTAAGAGAATGGCGGGGGGGGGGGCTACCCCAATGACTTAAAAGAACTTTTCAGATTGAATTGAAAACCTGAGAAGACGATTATATTTTTAAGTTCAAAATTCAACTCTTTGGTTGAAAGCTGAATACTTTATTAAAAATTCACTTTTTTGGTTGAAGATTAATCATTTTTGTTGAAAATTCAACTGTTTGAAAATTCATCTTTTTCCAGAAAATTAATCATTTTGGTTGAAAATTGAACTATTTGATTAAAAATTTATGCATTTTGTTCAAAATTCGTCTTTTGGTAGAAAATCTAAATTTTGTTAAAAATGCTACTGTTCAGCAAATAATTTTTAAAAAATGTAATTAAAAAATTATATTTTTAAGTTTCATCTCGGACTGATTCATCGGACACTTCAGTAAGGCAATGTGAATCAGTCCTACCTTCTACATGACAAATTATAAATTAATTGACCTAAATTCCATTGTAATTTACATTTTCAAAAAAAAAAAATTTGTAAATTTGGTAAATTTTGCAGTTAATATTATAAGACATTTCAGCTACGTATGGAGGCTGAAACTTAATTTAATTGACATACATTTTAATTTTATGTTTAATTTCACAAAAATTAATGTTATATACACTCAACTCCTTATTCTTTGCCGGCCTCGGGTCTGATCGGCGAAGAATCGAAAACGTTTTTTCATGTCAACACTCAGGACTGCATTATATAGTCTCTGACCTTGGAATAGTATGGCACATCAATGAGCAGCCCCCAGGGATTCGCAACGTAAACTTCAGATACGGCACTGCCGGCGATTCATCGGAAGGCGAAGAATCGGGAGTTGAATGCAAGTACAACAAATATAGAACAAATTGGGTATTCCGGTGATGGGTGGGGGCCAAAACTTGAATTAAAAGATCAAAAATTGACCCGCCGGATGCAATAACCAGCCCGACGCGACGCTCGAAAACGCGTAAAAGGATTGTCCGATCGTCTCAAAGAAAGAAAATTTTCAAAATCGAAAAATCAATTTTTAGAAAATGTAGAATTGTAGAGAATAAGGAAATGAAACTTTTTCGTGTTAGAATTTCGTTTGCCAGACGTTTATTTTCAATAATAAAAACGAAATATTGAAAAAAAAGTTTCTCCCTGATTTAATTAAGTTTAAAAACTTAAATCGTTCTAACTCGGTCAAATATTATTGAAATGAGTTAATATTTGCAGGACATGTTCAAAATACTCCAGCGATGCCTATGAAATCATGAAAAAGTTAACAATCGCTTATTGTGAAATAATGTTTAATTGCAAAATGAGGTCAATCGGTAATTGTGTTTGCTTGGTTTCGCCGGTAAAAAGTATCTAAGTATCTTCGACATTCAAACAACTTCCAGTGAGAGATTTGTTCAGAAATATTGAATTAAGTTTTTTGGAAAATCTCATATCGAATCGTTGGAAATTTACTGAGATATTCAGCTTTGGAAAAAGTACTCGACGTCTGCCCGCGCTGTTCGCTAATGCGTAGCGAGGATTGCTCTCTCAAGCAGCATTCTCGAAGTTCAGTCTGCACGGGCAGACGTCGAGTACTTTTTCCAAAGCTGAATATCTCAGTAAATTTCCAACGATTCGATATGAGATTTTCCAAAAAACTTAATTCAACATTGCTGAACAAATCTCTCACTGGAAGTTGTTTGAAAGTCGAAGTTACCTAGACATTTTTTACCGGCGAAACCAAGAAAACACAATTATTGATTGACCTCATTTTGCAATTAAACATTATTAAATGATACGCGATTCTTAACTTTTTCATGATTTCGTAGGTATCGCTAGAATTTTTTGAACACATCCTGCAAATATTAACTCATTTCAATAATATTTGGCCGAGTTAGATCTTTTCACATAAAATTATTATTTAGTTTAGGTATTATTTAACAATAAACAAAGTGTCTAAAAAAAAGGCATGTCCATATCTCCAGTCAGCATCATCTGAAACAAATAAATCAGAAATTTTCTTTACTAGTATGACCATAGCTCTGGAGTGACAAAGCGGATTTTTTTTATTTTGCAAAATAACAAAATGGCGGCAGTTTAAACAAAAAATTTCCAAAAATCGTGTTTTTTTGCTCGTTTTTTATTAATTTAACTATAATAAAATTAAAAAATTTTAAACCCGCTTCTTCACTCTGTAGATATTTATGTTTAGAATAAACGTAGAAAATTTAAAAGTAATCGTTTGAAAAATGTTTGAGAAATCGTGCGCGCAGAGCGCAAAAACGTTGTTTCGAGAAAAACGCGTTCAAAGTTTTCAGAACATCAAAATTGTAAGAAAAAGTTACTTACACTTAATCAGCGATTCCTGCTCCATTTAATATTCCTTCTGCTTGTTTGAATGAATCCTCCTGATTTGATAATCTCTTTCACTTGATATCTCACATTTTCACTAAACGAAACTGCACAAAATAAAACAACGCTACGATGTTTACAAGCACTCAGGTCTCTATGCGCTTTTGCTCCCAGCTCTCAAAAGTATAGAAAGAATCCGAATTTCTGTGTGAAATTTTGATAAGATATTTCTGAATATACAACCTGTCGAAAAATGTAAAAAAAAATCGATTTTTCAAAAGTGAGATAGTAGAATGACCCCTTAAGTTTAAAAACTTAATTAAATCAGGGAGACATTTTTTTCAATATATCGTTTTTATTATTAAAAATAAACGTCTGGCAAACAAAATTCTAACAGGAAAAAGTTTCATTTCCTTATTATCTACAATTCTACATTTTCAAAAAATTGATTTTTCGATTTTGAAAATTTTATTTTTTTGAAAAAGATCGGACAATACTTTTACGCGTTTTCGAGCGTCGGGCTGGTTATTGCACCCGGTGGCTCAATTATTGAATTGATCAAGAATAATTATTATTTTGTTCGAATGATTAGTAAACCAAAAATTATAACTAATACTATTTTGAACCAGCTTGAAAGCCACAGAAAACGGTTAATTTTGAGTGAGTGGGTATAACCGATATTAGAGAAACTCAGAATACCAAGTGAAAGCAAGAAATCCTAGCTAGTCTGTTTAAACTAAACTACACTTTCCATGTCTAGTCCTTTGGTAATTATTTACGCCCCCTTCTATCTGAAGTCCCTTTGTGGAAGAGCGTTTAAATTTCTGCAAAGTGAGGACCGATCGCGTTACATGCTCCACGTAGGTACATTCACGATCAAAATTCCAAAAGTCCTTAGAGGTTCGATAGGCCCCGAAAGGCTTTGATCCCAATCGAGAATGTTGTCCCAGTGTGTACTGTGTACCCTTCAGTACGAAGTGATTCATGTCCGCGCCGCGTGCGTGGTTCTGTACGATATATACGCTGTAAATTACTCCGACGGAAGTATAATTTTCATAAAAGTCCAGCAAGTTCCCGCCTCCCGTCTCTCAAATTTGACGATACGCTCTTGCGGATAAATAAATTATTTCTTGCTTGTATGTTACAAAGGCTGCAATTATGTACTGCAATTGTAATGCGCCACAATTGTAAGGCACTACAATTACAAAATGGACACAAAACCATTTTTCTTGAAAACTATTTTTTCCTCAAGGTCTTTTTAACAAAAAGCACTCTGCACAATTTCAGACTTCACAGCTCAAAATAGTCTAAAAACTTGGAAATTAGGGCGATTTTTCACGAAAATAGGGGAATATTTTCTTTTTAATAAAATTAATGTGAGCAGGAAATTTAAGAACGTAATTAGAAAGTCCTAAAAACTTTCCAAAAACCGTCTACACGGAAAAAATGTATCCGTAAAAAAGTCACGAACTAGTAGCTAGGTCTCGGATATGAGAAAAATTCATCGGATATTGACGTATTTTCGTAAATAATCTTCGAACTTTGAGAAAGAATTGACGAACTCGATGTGAAAATTCTAAAATGGTTCAGTACTTTTTTTTACGTGAATAATTACAAAAATATTACAAGTGATTGGGGAACGATTCTCAGAGCACTCACGAGCTTGCCTGACAAATCTGGGAACTGGAAAGTAGGTTCGCCTGTACGTGGCCCGCACACACGCTCGGCCAAATGCGCGGTACGTGTGTGCGCTCGTATGTGTGCTTCGAGTAATTAAATTTTCAGCCAAGAAGATTAATTTTTTACCAAAAAAGACAAATTTTCAACACATTATATAAATTTTGATCCAAATAGTTGAATTTTTAAAACAAAATGTCAATTTTTAACCAAAAGTGGAATAGCAAAATTTTCAATTAAAAAAATTAATGTTTAATACAAAAAAAAAGAATTTTCTACAAAACAGTTGAATTTACTACCAAATAGTTGAATTTACAACCGAATAGTTGAACTTTCAAGAAAAAGAGACCAATTTTGAACAAAAAAGATGAATTTTGAAGAAGAAAAATAAATTTTCTACCAAAAAACACTAGTTCTCAACAAAATACATAAATTTGTATTCATATAGTTGAATTTTCTACCAAAAAGACGAATCTTTAACAAAATACATACATTTTTAAACAAACAGCTGAACTTTCAACCATAAATATTAATTTTTTAACAAAAAAGATGAATTTTCAAAAAATTACAAAATATTTAACCGAATAGTTGGATTTTTAAATTAAAACAGATTAATTTTTAACCAAAAATGGAATAGCTAAATTTCCATTTATACAATAATTAATGTTTCATAAAAAAACGAATTTTCTGCAAGACAGTTGAATTTTCTAATAAAGAGTTAAATTTGCAACCAAATAATTGAACTTTCAAGAAAAAAATACGAATTTGTAATCAAATATTTGATTTTTGAACCTAAGAAGATGAATTTTCAAACCAAAAAGACGAGTGTTCCACAGAAGAGATGACTTTTTAACCAAGAAAGATTTTTCAGTCCTAAAAGGAAAAATGTGTCAACCAAATTGTTGAATCTTCAAGTCAAAAAGACGATTTTTCTTCAAAACAATTAAATTTTGAAGCCGAAAAACATTAAATTACCAAGTTGAGATTTCTAATAGTTTCGACGCTCTCCAAGAACAGAGAGACGATAACAATAATCGCGAGGAGGACCCGGAAACCCTGTGGAGCAATACGAAAAAGGCGATAAAGGCAGCCGCGAAACTTTCGATAGGTTTTAAGAAAGTAACCAAAAGCAAACCATGGTTTGACGAAGAGTGCAAACTCTGGTTTGAGAAACGTCGGAAGGCCAGACTAAGTAGTTTACAAAATAAGTGCGATCAAACACATAAGAAATATCTCGAGATTAGCAAAAGTACAAATAGGCTCTATAGATCCAAGAAAAGGGAGTGGGAAAAGAATAAAATACTAGCAATAGAAGCGCATAATAAACAAAATAACCCGCGTGAGATGTACAGGGGAATCAATTTTATAAGGAAAGGCTTTCAAAGTAGAACGGAAGTAATGAGGGACGAAAATGGCAATCTAGTAGCCGATGCGACAGAGAGACTGAATTTATGGAAAGATTATTTCGATAAACTATTAAATGTACGTGAAGCCCCCGTTGAAGGTAATCTCGGCGAAATCCACACTGCTGATCTATTAATTAACGATCCTACTGATATAGAAATAGAAATGGCCATAAAGAAGTTGAAAAATAACAAAGCCGCGGGCATCGATGACCTACCGTCAGAACTGATAAAAAAATGGAGGCCCTTGCCTCACAAGGCAAATTTGTAAATTGATACGCGCAGTTTGGAAAACAGAACGCATGCCGGAAGAATGGAATACCTCTATCATTATTCCCATCTTTAAAAAAGGCGATAAAACTAACTGTAACAACTATCGGGGAATTTCACTTGTGCCTTCGTGCTACAAGATCCTGTCTAATGTTATCCTAAGTAGACTAACTCCTTTTGCCGAGGAAATCATTGGGGATTACCAGTGTGGATTCCGCCGAAACCGATCTACAAGCGATCAAATGTTTACAATTAGACAACTGTTAGAAAAGAAATGGGAATTTAAAGAAGCAGTACATCAGCTATTTATCGATTTTAAAAAAGCTTACGACTCTATTATACGCGCGCGAATGTACTGGATCCTAGAGTCCTTGGGTGTGCCAAGAAAATTGGTTAGACTTATCGAAATTTGCTTAAGCGGCAGTAAGGGTAGAATACGCGTAAACGGTAGTTTATCTGAAGAGTTTTCGATCCGCGATGGCCTGAAACAGGGCGATGCACTTTCGTGCGTCCTTTTTAACTTAGTTTTAGAATACGTGGTTAGGCAAGTGCAGGCGAATCCGACCGGTGCTACCCTCAATGGGGTAATACAAATTCTTGGATATGCGGATGATCTCGACGTACTAGGGGATGATAAAGAAACGGTAGCTAAAAATGCAGAAATCTTGATCGCAAAAGCCAAAGAGATTGGCTTGGAAGTTAGCGAATCGAAGACAAAATATATGACCGTCGTCAGGTCCGGACAAAGTAATCAAGACGGGGATCTAATGGCCGGAAATATGAAATTCGAAAGGGTTAACGAGTTTAAATACCTCGGGTCTATTATAACTAGCGAAAATAAGATTAAAACGGAAATCAATGCGCGGCTACACGCTGGCAATAGGTGCTATTATGCAGCAAACACGCTACTAAAATCGCGATCGCTATCTAGAAACATCAAAGTAAGAATTTACAAAACGATAATAATGCCGGTCGTCATGTACGGGTGTGAAACGTGGGCGCTGACGAAAGGAGAAGAGAATAGGTTTAGAGTTTTCGAGAATAAAGTACTTAGAAAAATCTATGGTCCAAAAAGGGACGAAGAGACCGGCGAGTGGAGAAAACTGCATAATAATGAGCTGCACGCTCTCTACGGGTCAGCAAATATTAATAGAGTAATGAAAGCGCGTAAATTAAGATGGGCGGGGCATGTAGCAAGAATGGGCAATGAAAGAACAGTGGCGCAAGTTTTAAGAGGGAGACCGACTGGTAAGAGACCCCTAGGCAGACCGAGAAACAGATGGGAGAAAAATGTAAGGGATGATCTAAAAGAACTAGGACATGATTACTTAAACTGGATGGAGAATGCACAAGATAGAGATGTGTGGCGGTCTCGGGTAGATGAGGCAATGAACTTTCGAGTTCGAACTGCTAATCTATAATATAATAATAGATCATTTTTAACCAAAAAGTTCAATTTTTAACCAAATAGTTAAATTTTCTACTAAAATACTGAAATTTAAAGCCAAAAAGATGAATTTTGTGGAAAACTGTTGAATTTTCAAAGAAAGGGTTGTATTTTCTACCAAAATAGTTGAATTTTCAACCTTAAAAGATTAATTTTCAACTAAGAACATTAATTTTCTACCAATAAATACAAATATGCAACAAAATACGTACATTTTTAATAAAATAGTTTAATTTTTAACCGAGTTTTTAACCTAAAAATATGAATATTCAACAAAAAAGTTCAGTTTCAAGCATATAGTTGAATTTTCAACTACAAACGATTGATTTTCAACAAAAAATGGATTAGTTGAATTTTCAACCCGAAAATATGAATTTTCAACAGAAAAAGTTCATTTTTAACAAATTAGTTCAATTTTCAACAAATTATTCCATTTTCAACTAAAGAGATGAATCTTCAACCAAAAACATGAATTTTTAACAACTTTCAACAAAGTATTTTAACTTTCAATCAGGTAGTCAAATTTTCAATAAATAAAGATTATTTTTTAAACAAAAAAAATGCATTCTTAATGAAAAATGTAACAGTTAATACTTCAAAAGAAAAAATATTTCTATTTTAAATAAAAAACAGTTGAAATCAATGAAAAAAAAGTAATTTTCAACAAAATAGTTGAATTCTCATAAAAAACAGATAATTTTCAATAACGTTATATTTTTAACCAGAGAAGATCAAATTTACACCAATAGATGAATTTTCAAACTAAAAAGACGAATTTTCAAAAAAGAGTAGAATTTTTTATCGAGAAAGATTTTTTAGTCTTTAAAGAAAAAATGCCTACTTTGTTGAATTTGCAAGCGAAAAAAAAACGAATTTTGTACAAAACACTTGAATTTTCAACGAAAAATATGAATTTTCAATTAAAATGACGAATTTTCAAGATAACAGTTAAATTTTCAATAAAAAAGATAACTTTCTAACCAAATTGTCGAATTTGCAACAAAATAATAAAATTTGTAACCAAAAAGATGATTTTTTAACCCAAAAAAATAACGGTAGACGTTTCAATTAAAAAGAATGAACTTTCAAACAAAAATAGTTGGATTTTCTTATTGGGATCTATTAATTCAGTTCGTATTTAGGCGAAAAAACGAGAAAAGGGGAAGTTTCTTGAAAACAGGGAAAAAAGAAGAATTTCTTTAAAAAGGGGGAAAAGATGGGAATATAGGGAAAAGAGTGTGAAGTATGCGATTTACATACTTTCAAAACACTGCCTTTCTTTTCGAATTTTCTGGTGGGCAAAAGCCCGTGAAAATGACTCTTGGGTAGACCTTGCGAACCTGAATGGAACGAATCTAAATGGAACGAACCTGCAACAATGCTTCAGGAATTTGCATATATCCGCCTACAATTTCACGGTCTGCCTTCTCACGCTGTACTCGCACAAAAGGGAAATTTTAGTACAAAATGCATATTTTCTTTAAATCCGGAGATGTTCCAACAACATTATATTTTTATTAAATGATAAAATAAGTTGAAAATTGTAAAGAATAAACCATATTTATAATAACCAGTGATAGATTCACAACCCGATATTGGAAAATTGGAATTTTTCTCCTAACCTGGAATTCTAAATTTTCTAAAACACAGAGATTGATCAGCAACCTGAGTCGGAGCAGTGTTGCGGAACGAACGTGTCATTTAGATAAATAACACGAGAATTCTAGATCAATCTAAAATATCTATACCTTACACCTATATACCTATCTAAGTTATACCTATATACCCATATACCGATTTTTTATGGAATCAACAAAGAATGTCTTTCCAATAACCCTTTGAAAAGATATTTTGCAACTTGAAAAAAATTATTAATTATGTAAACAATTGTCACAAACAAATTCAGAGTTTGGCTATTTTTCGATGAATAGGCTCAATTTTTCACAGAATTTGACTAAGAATATCTTTCTGATAGCTGTTTTCTATGGTGCTTTGCAAAATCTTTCCAATTACTTTTTTCTATGATCATGTGCAAAGTTACAAGAATTACTAATTATTTAAACAATTTTTATAAAGCATTTCAGAGTTCGGCTATTTTCCAGCGAATAGGCTCCATTTGTTATGGAATCAACCAATAATGTCTTTCCAATAACCCTTTGCTAAGATATTTTGCAAATGTAAAAGAATTATCAATTATTTAAACAATTTTCATAAACAAATTTAGAGTTTGGCTATTTTTCGACGAATAGGCTCAATTTTTTACAGAATAACTAAGTATATCTTTCCAATGACTTTTGTCTATAATTCTTTAAAAATTCCCTATAAGTATTGTTTATTTAAACAATATTCATAAACATATTCACTGTTTGGCTATTTTTCGAGGATAGGCTCGATTTTTTACAGAATTAACTAAGAATATCTTTCCGATGACTTTTTTCTATGATGATGTGCAAATTTACAAGAATTATTAATTATTTAAACAATTTTCATAAAGTAATTTAGAGTTCGGCTATTTTCCAGCGAATAGGCTCATTTTTTTATGGAATCAACAAATAATGTCTTTCCAATAACTCTGCTAAAATATTTTGCAAATTTAAAAGAATTATTATTATATTATTATATGCCAACAGCCATACCACGCTGAAAAAACCAGTTCTCGTCAGATCACTGAAGTTAAGCAGCGTTGGGCGCGGTTAGTACTTGGATGGGTGACCATTCGAGAAAACCGAGTGCTGTTGGCACATCGTGGGTGTGGTGAGCCCGCACTTGTAGTTATTTTACTACAAGCTATCAACCTAGAAACACTACCCGAATCGGGTAGTGTCACGCCTACCCTGAAAGGGAAATGGCTTAATGGTATAATAATAATAATTAATTATTTAAACAATTTGCATAAACAAACTCAGACTTTGTCTATTTTTCAACGAATAGGCTCAATTTTTTACAGAATTAACTAAGAATATCTTTCTAATGACTTTTTTCTATGATGTTTTACAAATTCCCAAGAATTATTGTTTATTCAAACAATATTCATTAACATATTTACAGTTTGGCTATTTTTCAATAAATAGGCTCGATTTTTTACAGAATTAACTAATAATATCTTTCCGACGACTTTTTTCTATGATGATGAGCAAATTTACAAGAATTATTAATTATTTGAACAATTTTCGTAAAGTAATTCAGAGTTTGGCTATTTTCCAGCGAATAGGTTCAATTTTTTATGGAATCAAAAAAGAATGTCTTTCCAATAACTCTTTGCAAAGATATTTTGCGAATTTAATAAAATTATTAATCATGTAAACAATTTTCACAAATAAATTCAGAGTTTGGCTACTTTTCGACGAATAGGCTCAATTTTTTACAGAATTAACTAAAAATATATTTCTGATGACTGTTTTCTATGGTGCTTTGCACAATCTAGCCAATGACTTTTTTCTATGATGATGTGCAAAGTTAACATAATTACTAATTATTTAAACAATTTTCTTAAAGCATTTCAGAGTTTGACTATTTTCCAGCGAATAGGCTCAATTTTT